>JAQFZL010001483.1:0-10299 GCA_034695685.1 Galumna lanceata | reverse complement strand
AATGGTTGCATTGGTTCGGATAATTTATCAAATGGAATGGTGTTTAACAAAATTCAATTAACTAGCACATTATGTTCACTAAATTAATTAAATTTGAAATCAACTGAAAAATATTAATGGATTTAAACTAATCTAAAATCTAATTATTTATTCTTTACTTTTGATAAATATTTAAAAAATTTTAAATTGAGTTTTAAATAGAATCAATTGAAGAGTTTTCTAAAGATAATTAATATTTGTCGGCACAGAATAATTTTTTGCTTCATTTATTCTTTCGGATGAACTCCTGAACATAATTTAATTTAAATATTGAGAGTATGACTATTGAATGAAAATTTGATTTACAAAATGATATCTCAAACTGTAATTTATAATCAAAACTAAATTCTTTCTTAAAAAAATAGCTTCTTTGTCAGTGACATTACAACCAGTGTTTTATGTGAACAAAAATTAGTAAAATAATTTAAACACATATTTTGGCATAGTTTTTGAATTTGAGTTACATTAAAGTTGGTAGATCATTGATTGTTTCAAATGAGTTAATATGGAATACTGTATTCAGAATACAATACAAAATATTGAGACAAAAATATTTATTTAAAATAAATTTAAAGTGATTTTAAAAACAGAATTATTGGATATAAATTATATCATATAATTATTAAATTCTAAGTAGACAACTATTTGGGCTGGTAATGGCAGATTTTAATGATCTTGGATTTATTATTTAGCTTGTTTAATCAGGATGCAACAAAGTTTAAACTTGATAAATTTATTGAATTACATTAATTTCAGAAAAACTCATTTATGTGAATGAAATTCAAAATGAAAATGAGTTAAACAAAGATATGTTTTGACTTAAACATAAATGCAAGTTTATTCTCGTCTATATTTTAAAAATATTCAAGTTTATTCAACAAACATATCAAGTCTAAACTTTGTTGCAATGAATGATAAAAGTTTAAGAAATAATCTTTCTTTCAAGCTTTAAATCTTAATTTTACCGAATTAACAAGAACAGATGGCCATTGGCCAACAAAATATTATCAAAATCTAAATTAGTAATGAATCCAATCTTAATAATAATCCAAGCTTAATAATGAATCCAAGATCATTAAAATCGGTTACAACCAGCCAAAATAGTTGCATACTAAGTTTATTTCTTTGAAATGATATAATTACTAAAAGTAAAAAAATTCTTATGAAAAACTAATTAATTCTAAAGTTTTGATATCTGGTTGTGACTAATTGTTCAAAAATAACCATGACCATCTTTAAGGTCCATACCTTCATTTTTTGACAGATGCGCTAAAGCAATATTTCTTCATAAATATGGGGGAAATTTTACTAAAAGTGTTTAAACCAGAAATATTAGATTAAGTTTGAAATATAAAAAATAATAATTAATATCATGGCAAAAAGGAGGTATACCAAAATACTTTCTCACCTGAGACGAAAAAATTGGCAAAATATCCCATGAGAAGCGCTAGACCCATCCCCCACCCCCTAGCTGACGAGCCGCGCAAAGTTCAGATTTTCCAAAATTTTAGATAATTTTGCAATTTTTTTGACAAAATAATTAATTAAAATGACTTTTGTTAAGTTATTTCATCACTTTAAGCTTCAAAATGTCTTATTTATTTTGCATTTATTGAAATTTATAAACAATAAAAAACAAAAATTTGAAAAATTTTCGCAAAAAAACTGAAAATTAGTCTTTTTTGGTATTTAAACAAAGTTTTTTTGAACTGAAATAGACAATTATTTACTTAAATAACATAAAACATCGAAAAAACGGTGTTTATAGTGTTTTTAGCTATTTTGGCATTTTTTTTTAAAATACCCCCCCCCCTGATGCCCCCTGAGATCGAGGTCTTTTGCCATCCCTGATTAATATCATAATAATAATAAGCGTTGCTTAAAGTTTTCTGCGACAAACTTCACATTAATGTCATATATTTTGTTTATCCAACAAAAATTGGGATATTTTGATGTTTCAAATATAGAGAACTTTCTGTATATTAAATAACTTTATTTGTCTTTTAAAGCAATTCATTTGAATAACAAAAATGGTTAACAGATTTTTTTAAAATCAATATTTCTTTTATTCATTTACTTATTGTTGATTTGCTTTCATTTATTCAAAACAAACGACATATTAATGAGAAATAATTTATTGAATATCATTTGATTTACATTTTCGACATTTGGATGAATAGAGAGATTCATTATCCGAACCATTTTTGAATAAATCGATTGACATTACCTGAGCTTTGGTTATGCCATTAGTTATCTATTAATACATAAATCATCGAATAATATGGACTCTTGTGATGACTTAAACACATAGTATTGTGAGCACAACCGATGATAATAATAATAGATTAATAGTGTCTATGAATGTGATATATGTGCCGACTCTTATTGTATTCGAGATAAAGGAATTTCAATTACAAATTCTTGACGAAAATCTGTGCATTTCCTCTGATATTGTGTTGATTATGTCAGTCCTCTCTATTACTTATCTTAGTGTTAGTCCGTATAATCAGACATCAAAGCATATAATTTAATGACACAACTCTTCCACTTATATTATCTCTTTTCTGAAGTTAATACCAATTATTCGTTTATTTCTGTTTAGTGTTCATCCAATTCTTTGCCAGAAAAACGATTCCAAAAGAATGAGTGGAATTCATATTCAGTCCTTTTTTTTAATTTGAGTCGTGAACTTACCAAACAAAAAGACAAATATTTGCACAAATTAAGAAGTGATAAGAATTTTTGGGTTTCCCTTTATTTTTCATTAATTCATTGAATGGGTTTTTAATTCTAAACTCCAAACGATAAGTGAATAAAATATATTGTTTTTATAACTCAAATATTATTATTAGAAAATGTGAGTCGAGTCTAAAAATTGACTTAATTTTTCATATCATTAGTCGAGAAGAAAAGTATCTTAAAGACAAAAAATATAATAACAAAAAATATATTAATTACTAACTTCTTATCTAAAAGAAAGAATAATAATAATAAATTTAGTCATTTTGTTTTGAAAAAAATATTTCTACCAAAAAATTAGTCATTAGAATAAGAATATAAAGCACAGAATGTAGAGAAGGCACAGAATATTTTTTTATACAATAACTCATATTAGGTTTTATCTATTGTTTCAAATTCATGTTATTTATGCAAAAGAGGTTTTAGATTACATTTCAAAATCTTGGGTTCATTTAAATTAATCAACAAAAGAATGAACCAAAATATGACTTATATTATACTTTAAGTCCACAAAAACTAAAAATATTGTAAAGAGAAATGAGTTGAGTTGAGTAAAACAAAATTATTATTTAGAAGAAGCAGTAGATAACCAGTGATGTTCCGGGAGTTCCCGGGAGTAACTTTTTAGCTCAGAGGGGGGAATAGGGGGAAAACTTAAAGTCGCTATATTAATGCTTATCGATGTTTTAAAGCATATATTATGCTATTTTAACTAATAGTTAATCAAATTAGAACCTAATTAATCATTTTTATCCAATTTTTTCTTAAAACAAGGTTTGAGGGAAAGCCTATAGCCACTACATTTACGGGTTTATATAAATTAAGAAATATCTATTTTGAATCAATTTAACATAAAAACCAAAATTATTATACATTATTAACCAAAAGAATGAATATTTCTTTTAATAGTGAAATATGTTGTTTTATCACAATTTGATAAATAAACATGTTTGTGAAGGTCCATTATCAATATAAATTTATTTGAATTACTCTATTTATAAAAGAGTAAATTTTTTTAATAATAAAGAAATATGCTGGGCTATCCTATATTAATAAAAACATCTTTCTATAGAGATCTTTATTAATATAAACATATTTAACTGCAATTTAATGCTAAAAATGACTTTTTCTGATATTTTTCTTATTATATTTACAGCTTTTTATTTAAATTTTCTTTTAATTTTTTCTTTTTTGCCAATTTTATCTCTATTTTTCGCGCTGCTCTGCTATGGGGGGGGGGAGTGGTTGTACCTGACTTTGGCTCAGGGGGATTTGGTCTATAACCCCTTCTTTGAGACATCACTGTAGATTACATACATCTCATTATATTTTAGAATTAATAACTATATTTTAAAATAAAAATATTTGAATAATTTTAACTAAACTTATATTAAACAATATTTTATGCGATTTAGTTTTTTAATGAAAAGTTTTATCTCAATTTTTGTTGTCAGTAATAATACTAAAGTTTTCTTAATTTATTAGATCTCACTTTTTATGTGTTTTTACACTAATAGACAAAAATGAGTTCATTATTATTATTATTATTATTATTATTCTCATAGTCTTTGGAACCGTATTTAATATTGAAGATACAAAAGCTCTGGTGATATATAATATGAGTATAGTGTGAGAGCGCATAATTGATCGGATTAATTATTTTTAAGTAAAAATGCCTGTATTTCTAATGAAGAGCGACGGCGAGGTATATGTATTCAATGATAAAAGAAAAGAACTACAGATTAGGTCTTTTATTTATTCTCTTCGCTTTTATTGCGGTCAACACTAAAATAAACGGATGCTCTGCTCTAAGGCTGAGCTGAATCAGCACAAGACTATCAGTCCATATGAGTCCATTTGCAGGCTGTGACTCGCAATATGGACTCAACTGGAAATTAATCACATTTCCGGAGCCAACTCTCAATGTACTCAAAAACTGTGTTCGCAATAAATTCAGTCATAATTTTTCATCATTTCTTATAATTTTTTTTGTAGTGCTATTCACTACTACTCTTATAATGTCTTACGATAGCAATAACTTAAAGGGTTAGTCACTATTTTGTTAGTTTTTCAAATATATGATTCTTCTGTTTCAACAAAATTGATATAAACTGTGCTATCGTTAGATAATAATCTTTAATATGTAATCCTTTATTATATTAACTCTTAAAATATGGTAATAAAAATTGATTGAATGCGAATCCAATCCATCTTTGCTTTTATGGATAAATCTCATAATAGAGCCCAACATAAGACTTAATCAATATTTTCAAAGTAATTAAATGAAAAATTGATGAAAATTTTGATTTATTCTAAATTTATTCAAATGAATGTGAAAATCAATGCTTTTTTTGCTAAACATATTATATTTGCGAGAATATGATTAATAGATTTGTTGATCATATTTTCAATAATCAAATCTAAAGGATTTACTTTTCAATGGATTTTTCAGATCAACGATTCCTATCAAAAAGTTTTGATTAAAAAAATGAAAAAAATCCATTTTTTTTCTTTAAATTCTCTTTATTTATCTAAAGAACATCCGATTAATAACTTATTGATTTTTCATGAATTGCCAGCAAATATAAAGAGACAAATCATTTTGAGCTCAGGATTTCTTTCCACTGTTTTGTTCGTCAAATATAAGGGTCTCTAAAATCTATTGAACAAAAATAAACAACAAATTGAATCCAAATGTTTTTCAATATATTTTAAATTTCAAATTTATTCTGCAATCTTTCATAACAATAATAAAAAAGATTTCCTCCAAAAGAAATAGATTTTGAATTAAATTCTATTTCAGGAAATATTCATTTGTTTGCCTCAAGTTTTCATTTATAAACGATTGACAAAATCTGTTCCTTAAAGTTGTTTCAATTGGATTCCAATCTTTACTTCTTTTATTCTTTGAATTGAGTTTAGGAATGGATGAAATTCTTGAGTTGACTTTTAAAAGTATAACATTTAATGAAATGTGAGCTAAACTTTGGAAACAATAAGAAGTAATACAAACAAAAATATCTATATCTCGAAGAATGAGACAACAATTTTTTTCACGAATATTACATTTTTTCTCTTTCAATATATTTCTAAATAAGTATTTTATCTGAACTGGGATTGACTTATACTTTGAGAGTTCAGGAATAGACAAAAACATCTATCAATAGAATGCCATAAATGTTGAGCCAATCATAAGTCATAAGTTATTACATGAGTTAACCGAAAAATATTTTCTTTTGCACTGAATTTATGGCATAATTCAATCAAAAGGGAAGCACTCAAATAAAAAGCATTACTCTGTAGATTCGACTCATTTGAATGAAACAAAAATAAAACTAATTTCAAATAATTTTCATCCCCTAATGTATAGAATTATATAATTGTATGAAATTGTAAGCAATTACTAACTTTTAAGTTATTTCAGTTTAAAATCAATTTATTTTTCATTTTCATTATGTAATGAAAAACTATTTTTTGGGATAAAATTCAAAGTAATTTAATAACGTTTTGTATGAATTTTAGACTCATTTTTATTTGAATAAAACATTTTTTAGTTAAAACATTTGCATTAAATGTCGATATACTTAGAAATGGTGCCAATTCTTGAGCCACTGTTTAACATATGATTGCAATAGAAGTTATTTGAAATGATCCATTTAAATCCAGGTCTTTCAATCATATGGTTTATTCTGGGTATTATTTTGAAGTTTATCTAAAATAAATTCTGATCGAAAGCCATTAATATCTATAAAAGCGATTCATATAAAAGTCAGTTCACTAAAAGACAAAAAGAATAATAGTTTTGACCCAAAACTTAACACAAAACATGTGAGAGAAAAGATGGAGCGCTGGCTGTCATGTATTTAATCCAGTGTTATTCTTCGGCAAAGAATAAATAATAGCTTCTCAAACATAATAACCGAGTGATGAAAAACTAAAGCCAAAGTCTAGTGTGAGTTAATATGTCTCAGATTAAGGATTGACTCCTTTCAAAACAAGGTTTCAAATAAAAGTTACGACAGTAGGCTTTCCTCTATGAATTGTGCTCTGATTTTGCCGTTAACTCAATAACTTTATATATATAAAGAGTGATAATTCTGATGAGACATTTCTCAGAAACTCTGTTTCTTACAAAAGTTAATTTGAGCGCCACTTTTCTTCACTGAATGTCAGAATATTCCTCAATATTAATGAATGCACTGAAACTAATGGCTTATAAATTCTGCTTATATTTAGTTATATGAGAAATGCCTTTAACTCCTACTCTGACTCTGAATCTAATATTGATTGCAATTTATTTGGAATTACATAAGAATTTATCTACATTTGAGTTAATCGTATTTATTAGGATATATTTGAAACGTACTGACAATCATTACTATATGTTGGACTCAATACAATCCGACTCAAAGGATTAATAGACAAATATTAAACTAATAAAACATAACTTCTTCTCAAAACTTTATTAGAAAACTTAATAAAGGGATTGATTCCTAACTCAGAGTTTTGATTCAGAAGAGAATTACAATATTTTAGGTTAGATTTATGATGGAGTCATACAAAATGGTTGTAAACGTCGTCTAATCGGGTTTTGTTGACAATCTTATCAATTGATGTCAGTTCCATATTTTAGTGTCGAAATGCAAAACAGTGCCATAAACTGGCGATGATATGTATTCAATAAATTTGTTGGACAATACTATTCTCTATTTGCTTATAGACTGTGAAACAGAATATAAGCTAAAAGTCAATAAAATAAGTTTGAAAAATATATTTCAATGTATTCGTAATATATTGTATGATATGTGGATCACATGTTTTTCTTCATTAAAATGAAAAATAAGCCACAGAAGAAGCTTTTGTTTCGTTTTATATTTCAATAGCTTTTGGCTCACATATGAAACTTTAACTACAGATATGGAAAAGTCTTTTTTTAGATAATACTTTTGTTACAAACATTGTATACCATTTATATTATAATTCACTGAAAGAATACTTTTTCATACATAAAATGAAGAAAAAGTAGAGGGAAAATATTTGGCGAATAAATCAATTTCTATCCTTTTAAATGAGTTTACGTTATGCTCACAAATACTAAATACACGATATATTATTGTTGTTTAGACTTTACACAAAAGAATTGTCGACAATAGATATCCCACGAAAAAACTTGTCCGTCACAGACATTGATAATAGTTTATTGAATTTATTTTAACTTTTTTTTTCATTGAAATACTTTGATAGAGACTATGATTTATTCTCAAAATATATGATATATTAATCAAATTCAGTGAAAAACAGATTCAGTTTCTGACACGACTTCAACAAAAAGTATTAACAAAATTCAAAAGACATCCGAAAGAGTGAAATACTGTATAAATGAAGTATCGATACAGATATGATTCAATAATAATAATACAATATTTAGACGTCATATTATTATGAAGTTATTCTTTGATAAACAGTTTATATTCAGTAGTGATGACTACAATCAGTTGAGAAGATCTTAATGTGATTAATGTATGCAAAAGATGTTATTTCAACGATAAGACAAAAGATAATCAAAATAATTATAATTTATTTTTGATCGCATTTTTGTTGGGAACGGAATCGATAGGATTAGAGCTAAAACAAAAGGAGAGCTGATTGTGATTGTGATTAGTCTTTGGTCATTAGTAAGTGACTCCTAATTAACAAAGTGTTGTAGTGTTCGACTTAATTGTGATTTGTTTGAACATTTGCTTATAATGAGAGTTAAATTAAATACTAAACCGAATGCATATAATTTAACAAAATATTAAGAATGAATGCATTGACGCGAATCAGTTATATTCGCTTCAGATATGATTCTATAATATATTTTAATCAAACGAAATCTCATTTGCATTTTCATTAAGAGATCTGTTTTATTAAAAAGTTTAATGCTTTCGATGGGGAACGACATAATTCAGAAGAGAGTGACTGCCACTGACTTTAATAGCCTTCGATAACAAACCAGAATTGATCCCATTTTCGCCAATTTCTGACTCTATATTCCAGTTTGAGATTAAAATCAAAATAAATGGCATTAATTCCTCAGATACTTATATATTCAAATATAGATAGAGACTGAGATTTTAATCTAGATAAAACAAAAGGAATATCAAAATTGTCTTTTTAACAAAAGAAAATGATTTCTTTTATTCTGTGCTCATTCTATTTGTTATAAATTCTTATTATGAGTATATATTTGATGTTTGCGTCAAAAAAAATAAAAAAAGTTATTTTTCTTCACTGCTTTCGATTCTTCACTTATTTTCAAAATTGAATCCAATATTTGTCTTAAGAAAAGACTAAAAAAAAAAAGTTATCGAATAAACGATTTTTCAATTAAATCACTTCTATATTAAAATCCATTTAAAACGAATGAAAATCCCTTTTCATAAAAAGTTTGTTTTTATTCATTTACTAAATTGTAAAACATTTGAATTATAGTAAACACTTTTTTTTATGTAAAACACTTTTATATAAAAAATTTAAGATTATTTGAGTAAAAATTCAATTTAATGCAAAACAGGACATAAATAAAACAAACATATATTTAAATAGCCATTGATCTGAAACCTTAGGAGAACTACTTTTTTGTGTATGACTTGAATTTAATCAAAGTAAACATCAATGCATTGAATTTAGAGTCAAAAGATGTGAGAAATGCCGTATTTTTTACAAACATTTATTCATATATTGAAAGGAAATGAAATTTTAATATATTATTTGAAATATATATTCATTTTTACTAAATCCTAAACATTATTCAAAGCCTTAAAAGTTTATATTCAAAGATTTCTAATAAAAATAATAATTTCCATATATTTTTGCATTTAATCTGGATATTGATCATTGACCATGATTATGATTCATGGTCAAATATGTCCATGATAATTAACTAATTATTGAATTTTTATTCTATTAATGAAAGTATAAAATGGAAATATATTGAAAGTATAGAAATGATAGAATTGTATAGATACCACCTTGGTGTTTCCAATTCCCTATTGTGATTATTATACGTTTGGTTTATAATAACCTGTTTTTATGTTTTTGTTGTTCATTATTACAACTAAAAGATTTAACGTTATATACAATAGTATTGTGTCGTACGATAACAATAAAAGCCGTATGTTTTGCCATTACTTCACTTATATTACTGTTTCTAAGGATGAATAAAATAACACAAAATTTCATTTACTCATTGCTTTGGTTCAGTCCGATTGTGTCTATTTTTGAGCAATTCATTGAAAGCTATACTAATCTTCAAAAGGGATTCGTTTCTAAAATTATTTCAAAGTATTGTAACACAAGAAATGTTTTTACTTTACTCTACTTTAACTTATCTAATTTTAAGGATATATTTTTACAATATGAGAGACTCAATGCGAGAGAGAGAGAGAGAGAGAGAGAGAGGGAGAGAGAGAGAGAGAGAGAGAGATTTGCCGGTGTTTAGGACTGAAGCCATTGAAATGAAAAGAGTCTAAACAACAG
>JAQFZL010001482.1:0-10302 GCA_034695685.1 Galumna lanceata | reverse complement strand
AAGTATAATTACATTAATTTGAAAATAAGGGGTTAAATAACAAATGAATTTGTATTAAATAAATGAATGCATTTCATTACAATTTTATTATAGAGTCTTCCCTTTAATCAAATATTAATTAATACCCTTTAGATCGAACTTTTGTTAATTGTTTAACAATTGGAATGACTTTTAAATTGGATTAATTCAAAGACAATTCGATAAAATTGAATTATCAGTGACTCAATATTAAGATATTTTATACAATTCAGTAAAATTATTGCAAAAAAGCAATTAATTAGTAATACTTTTATGAATAAAAATAGGGAAACAATTTCTCGAGAAATTTGTCTATAAATGGAGAAAATGTTGTTATAAACAAAATAAAAGAAAATTCTGTTATTAGACCTCAAAAATTGACGACAATTAATGAGAAAAAGAAAATAATGACAAGAATTTAATTCTACAAAATTTTTTTGAACGATAATTCTTTTCAATATCCTATCGATTGTTGCACTCCATTTATCGATTTGGATTTTACGACTCCGTCTTCAACAATAGTAACCGTTTCCTCTCCGTTCTCGTATACTCTGTAATCAAAAATAAATCATTTATTAATCAATAATTTGTATTTACTTTTAGAACATTATTTAATTCACTCATTCTTTCAAAGCCTTATAAAATAGTTAACAAAAACTTTAATTAAAAGCTATTCTAGAATAGGATTCTTATTGTTTTGACCCCTTTATGTAAATACATCCCAAAGTCAAGGCTTTTCATTAAGTGTTTATAATATGACTGAATAAGAAAAATGTCTTACTTTCGGGTTTCAACTCTCTTTCCGTTTATGTATTTCGTTGAAGTTGTGGTCCGTTTGACATTAGGTCTGTTCCCGAGATCATTGAATGCGGCGCTGGAGCTGAAAGTTGTGAACGAAGAGACGCCGTCTCCCCATAAAGGATCTGAAAAGTCGGCGAAAGGTTGGGCATTGAAAGCACTGAACTGTGCGAACGGATTGTAAAACATTTGACGATTCAATGAATTGTTTTGATTTCGATTTGAAGGGTTTCGACCGAACATATCAGCGAACGGATCGCTTCCAAAGAAATCGCGGAAAACTTCTTCCGGATCGCGGAAAGAGAAAAATGCGTTGAAAGGGTTCGCACCGAATCCACCGAAAGCATTGTTTGCATTGTGATAGTGTTGATGACCTGACCCACCATTTATTAGACCTTCTTTTCCGTATTTGTCATAAATTTTACGTTTTTTCTCTTTTGTTAAAAAAAATTAATATTTGGTTACAAATCGTTAAAATTATTAAATAAATGAAAAATTAGAGACAAACCATCGGAAAGCACTTCATAGGCTTCAGATATTTCTTTAAATTTATGTTCGGCCTCTTCTTTAATGGTAGGGTTTTTGTCGGGATGCCATTTAAGGGCCAATTTTCTATACCTATAATATAATATATTTTTATAATTAATAAATAGTTTTCTCTCAACTCTTATATAAATATTTAGATTAAATAAATGATTAAATAAATGATTAATAAAATGATTAATAAAATAACGGAAAATAATTATGAATTTCTTATTTCTTACGATTTTTTCACTTCAATAGTTGAGGCATTTTTTGGGATTTCCAGTACTTTATAGTAATCCAAAACCATTTTTTTGGATTCAATAAATCAATAGTTTGATTAAAAACCTCTTTAGACGATATCACAGAATAATTGAGGCGATCCACCCGTTATTCGGATCCAAAGAGAGGTGATCTGCTTTGAGGTCAAACTCTTGACTTTAAGGACAAAGTGTGTTGTCTTTTCCCAACTGTCAAACAATTAAGGGATGAATTTAGAGCTGAAACGATGGTTGAATTCAATCGGAATAATAATGGTTTATATTCGCGAGAGTATTGAGTATTGACTATAAAATAAATACAAATCAAACATTGAATCGATTTTCAGATAAATCGAGAAAATCAAACAAATGGGTAGTCGTAGTACTACTACCTAACAGTAACCTAACGTTAGTAACAAAAAGGCTTAACTATTATCACAGAAATTGTCTTTTAATCAATTTGTACATAAGTTACGCCTTTTTAGCAGATATTGCAGACAACTGTTAAAATGGCTTTTCTTTAGTGAATTATAGCAATAAATGCTAATTAAAATACAGTTATTCTCCAATTATGGAAACAATGATTCACAAGTGAGACAACACTAAAGAGACTTACATTGGGTGGTATTGCATATGAGGACAGCGGTCAGACCCGCAGTCGATTTAAACAAACTTTTGTTGTTTTGCAAACAAAAGTGTAGACGTTTTGCAGACCAGAGTATTGACTGAATTAGAGTGAAGTCAATGTAGAGGTACAAACTTTGGAACCAAATGGGAGGCGCTTATGAAGGAGTGCTCTGTCAGTGCTCTTCATTTACCTTAAGTGTCACCCCTTGAGGGTAAGTGAACCCTTCTCTTAGTGCACTTCAACTCTGAATTAATTCTAACTCTAATGTAAATTAATTTCTAATTAATTAATTAATTCTTTGATTAGAGGAAAACATTTGTATTTCGATAAGATTTGAGACTATATTTCGTTATTTATATGAAATTCATTTCCTAAACACTAATTGCAATGAATGACATATTTTTTGTTCTGCTTTTTAATGAAATCCTGTACTACACTCTAGTTATCACAAATGACCTCAAATGTCGATTTGATTTACAAAATTATTTGATTTCGTATTAATTTAATACTCTTTTGAACATTAATTTGAAAGCAATGATTCATTTGAGAAGAATCTTCATATGAGACCAATAGTTGATAACCTGTTGTTCAAAGAGTAATAGCCTTAAAGTAAAAGTGTTTTGATTTTCAGTAGACGTTCCTAAAGATTCAGTGGTTTTATTAAACATTCTTTGAAAACATTTAGTGAACCCACGTTTTCACACAAAACAGACAAACCTTTATAACCATTAAATCAGTTTTTTTTGCAAACAATTCAGAGAATCCTTAACTAAAGTCTACACAGAATTACTTTTAACCCTTTCGTTGAGAAGAGGGGTCGAAGAACTATACTATTTATAAAATTATATATAATTTAATTACTTATGAAAAATTTGTCGCTTTTATTGTCAGTTCAAACAAACAGGAAATGCAATCAAAGCTTACAACCGTTGGTCTCTTTCTGTGGAATTTCAAAAAAATATAAGTTTGGTATCATTTTAAAGATATAATTGTATAGATTTTAATTATATAATTTTTATCTACCAATGACGATGAACATTTTAATTATAATTTATTGTATTATTTAGATTTTGAAGTGTTTGTATGAATGAATCATTAGTTAACTTGATCAATCTTTAAAAGCCTTAAATCTAAATATTTCCAATAATTATAATTAAAATGTACATGCTCATTGGCAGCCAAAAATTTTATAATTAAAGTCTATTCAATAATATCTTTAAAATGATACCAAACTTATATTTTTATGAATATCCACAGAAAGAGACCAACAGTTGTTTAGATTCCGAAACTTCAAAACAAATTCTTAAACAAAAGTAAAGTTTTTTTTGATTAGTTTTATATAAAATGAATAATTTTTATGAATAAAAAATCCTTATTTAAGTTCAGCTCATTTTATAATTAAATTCATTATAAAATATGAGTCGAAGAATAATTAACGGAATAATTAGTGATAAAATTAAGACAGAATTCATCAAAAGATTAAATATTGAGAGAATCGTCAGATTTCATATCGACATCGGATCCGGTTTTTTGTCTGCTCTCATACCAGGATTTAGCGATAGTCCTCTTCATGTCATCGTCGCCCTCGTCGTACATTTGCTTCTGTTATCAACAAAATTAATTAAAAGTGAAAAACAAATATTCTTACCATTAATTTCATGAGTCCGGCGGAGGGGTCGTCACCCAAGTCTTCCTTTTCATTGTCTAAAGACTTTTTAAATTTATTTTCGATTTCATTAATAGACGACCAGTTCTTTGGAGAGGATTTCTTCAAATAAAAGATTACTTTTCCTGATTTCGTCAGTTTATGATAACTATCTTTGGATTCGATGTCATCGAAGAGTTTACTTATAGTGAACTTATATTTTCCAAAAACCGCTGAAAAACATCTTTTGTTCACAAAATTCAAATGAATTTGAGTCGAATCTAAAGAATAGTTTTTATCGAATTCGATGTAAATTTTGATGAAATCATTGGTTTGATCCCACATATAGTTAGTGACCACTACTGTTCCCATCGATGGCTGTCCACTACTGCCAGAAGTGTTGACCACAGAATTAATTTCATTAGAAGACAATTCTTTCAATTGTTTGAGTAATTGATTCTTGTGTTCAGTTAATCGTTTGCTTTCATTTAATAACAATTTTTTAATGTTTTGTCTTTTGGCCAACAATTCAAGTGATTGTACTTCAGATAAATCGAAGTCAATCTGAAAAACCAATAATTGTTTATAAGTTTATCTTCATTAGAGTGTGTCCGACATCGGACTCATTCCACTAAAAAATCCATAAAATAAGAGTAGAAATTCATAATAAAAATCAAACATTTAATCATTAAATCATTAAATTTAATTAATTTAGAAAATAAATTATTGAGTTATCGATAACTCATTAATTTAGGGCACAATAACTATAAAATGCATTTTTCTGTGGAATGAGTCAGAGTTTGGCTAAACTTTGTTTATATTTTTAATAACAATAGAATTGTCTAACATTTTCGATCTCAGATTTCAGTTCAGTGGAAGTCTTCGACATCTTCTTCGACAACAAAATCTTAATTACAAAGAATTAAAATATTTTTAATAATTTAAATAAAGTTTCAATTAAACCACTTTTCAATTTGAAACCACTTTTAAAACACTTTTCCAGAAAATTCGAGAAATAATCACAAATTAAGTGACGAAAAATATTTTAGTGAATAATCATTATTAGCCAATAAGTGACTTATTGTGGATTAACGCGCGAATTTAGAGTTGAAATAATTAGGTTTTAGTGTATTTCGGTTTTAATTCTTGTTCAAAAGAATCATAATTGTTTAAAACAATTTAAAATGAAAAAAATAGTTAAGTTAAAATTTTAATAATAAAATAAATACAGTCTGGATCCGACTTTAGTCAATCATCATATAGTCAAACCTCGGTTTTGGTCAGAACTTTATGAACGGACCTTTCCTATGGATGCTATAAATTATAGCCTATAATGGCGGGTTTTATAACTTATAATTCCTTTATTTTAGTCAATTCTATTTTAGTCAGAACTAGTGTTGTGAAAACCTGGCAATCTAAAAATTATTGCCAGAAATTGTCAAAAAATGCCAGAAATTGCCAAATACATAATATCTATTAAAATGTTTAAAAAGTCATGATAATTTATTCAATTATCTCAATTTCTGTACAATTCTTAATGTGTTCTAATGCTTTGTGTCTTTAAATTAATACCTGCTCAAATTGAAGTTATTTAATTAATTTCATCTATATTTTTGTCTTAAAATAAACTTTAAAATTAGGTATTTCTCAACAATTTTCAAAAAATTTATAGATGGCGCTACATTAGGATTGCCAATCTGGCAATTCCAGATTTTACGAGTGCCAGAAATTGCCAGAAATTTCCATCTGGCAATTGCCAGAATTTGCCAGATTCACAACACTACTTATAATTAAACAAAATTTTCAACTCTTCCTTATTCTGAGCAGATTCTGTGCTTGAATTTTCATTAACAGTTTACACATAACTCAAGAGTTTTAACATTTATTTTTAAACTAAACTTTTCAAAAATTTTTGGTAATTATAAACATTTAGTCATATATTTGTTAAAATGCAAGTATTTAGAGTTTAAATAAAATAGTCTTGAAAATGGATTTATTTTAACCCAGAATAATAGAATTCATAAAATAACAAAATGAACATGGTTACTATTAGTTACCATTATGTTTGATATCATTATTATCTGTGATATAAAGCGACATATTTGTTGAATTATCAATATTTTTTAGCTTGGATAATTTTTAATTAAAATGACAATCAAGCTTTTAATCGTGCTAGTTTTGAACATTGTCCTTGCTGGATTGACCACGATCTTCTGGATATACTCTGCATTCGACACTCACCTTGATAACGGCTATTACCTTGATGGAATTAACTGGGATATTTTGTCTTTTGTGGCAAATTTAATGACAACTATTCTAACCATCACTTCATTTATTCTAATTGTGAAGAAAGAGAGCAATCATTTATTTCTCAGAGTATCGTTCGATATTGGAGTTACCTTGTTCTATTTCTGGGTCTTTATGATCACTTTATATTATTCAGGTATTTATTCTTCAGTATTTTACCTTGTTTCGTTTTTCAATATTTGTTTTAATATTTACCAGGGAGCACTTTGACAAAAAATAAATATTTTGAGCCATCTATAACCAGGGCATGTGTTTATGCCATGTTGACCGGAATCATTGTCCTGGTCCAATTTCTTTATGGCTTTCAATATGACAATATGAGTGATCATTAAAATTTGCTGGATAATATTCAATTAAGCATGATAAAATTTCACAACTCAGCGGGAATTCCATATATTCCTACTTCAGTGATGTTAAACCAAAAATTGAAATAAAAGATAAATAAATTAATATTAAATACAAATTATTTTTTGTGGATTCAATTTATTCAAAACTAATTTTTAATAATTTATTTTCAATTAATCGCCCGAAGACTTATCATAATAATTCTTAAATTGAGCAGGAAATTCCATTTTTAACATCCCTGTTCTCCTTGGTAATTTAATAATCATTCTGTTGATTCCTTTCAAAGCTAATTATCTTTTGTTTATATTATATATTCAATAGAAACTCCTTATCTTTAGTGCAAACTTCAGGACAAACCGATTTAATCTGCTAACATCATTGGTGAGCAAGGTCATTTCAATAGATTTAATAATAAGAAAAGACATTTTAGTTTATTTGAAATACATTTGAAAGTCAAAGGAAAAAATATAAGAAAAAGTTTTTAAAATGATTTTCTTAACTAATTTTCTGAGACTTCTATTATCTGATATTCAAACGACTTTAATAACTATTTTAATTGGTTTTATCTTTTATAAACTTGCAAAGTTCTATGTAAAAGTGTATAACCTTCCACCCGGACCCATACCGTTGCCATTTTTTGGGAATGCTTTTTGTTAGTCTCAATGAATAAACTTTAAAACTAACAATAATTCAATATTATATCAGATTTTAAAGGAACAAAACAGCACTGGACTGTTGAACTGGAAAAGGCAGCAGAAAAATATGGTCCTGTATTCACAATGTGGATGGGTACTTTTCCATTGGTACTAATATCGGACATAGACATAGCCCGGGAAGCCTTCAGAAAGAATGACTTCGCCGGAAGACCTATAAGTGTTTTACGTAAGAAAATTATTTTAATTATTTTTTTAGATTTAAGACACTTATATCCCAGAGGAGAGAATAAGGTATATACAAGGTATGTATGTATGATAAAAGTTGTATTTATATTACTGGAATAGTATAATCCAGGTTAGATTTGACAATTTTTCAGCTTTTTCAGACCCCATCCTTCCCGAACCCTTAAATAATTGAAAAATAAATACCCTAACCCGACCCTTAAAGTTTTCCCCCCAAAATTTTACCTTTAAAATACCCTTTGGAACCTTTAAACCCTCAAAAATTTTTATTATGAATAATTTGTTGCATGGTCAAATTAAAATTCTTTTGACAAAATATATAGTCGATAATATATTTATTCGACTACTTCTGAATAATCAGATAATTATAGATTAGTGTTGAGCAGTGGTGGCACTAAATTTATAATTTACGTATGACCTTGACTTTTGTAACTGTTTACCCATTGATGACATAATGTATAATAATTATAATCAATGAGAACATTGGGTTATCTCTCGATTAAGTTTAAATTAATATATCTATAGAAGACATAACGACTTACAAACAAAGTTCAGACATTGCTTTTGCTGATTATGGCCGCCATTGGGAAGCTTTAAGAAGAGTCACACATTCAGCCGTTCAGTAAGTATTAAATATTTGTAACCATGCACAAATTGAATAAATATATGATAAAAGTCATTTTAAAAATCAATTAAAATAATAGGAAGTACTCGAAAACAGAAAAGTTGTATTATTTGGTCAGCGATTGTGTCGATCAGACCATTAAAGATATATTAGAAAAGGAAGGCCTCAATAAGCCATTCGCGCCCTCAGAATATGTTTACAATACTTTTCTGAATATATTAGGCACCAGTGCTTTTGGAATAAGGTAATAATTTATTACAAATAAGGTCATTTACTATTATTAATTATTTATTAATTAACTATTATTGTATTAAACAAATATCTTTCATATTATTCTTTCTTAAATAGGTATGAAATGGATGACCCCGAATATTTGAAAATAAAATATAATATTAAAGATTATCTTGATCACGAAGTGAAGCTTAATTTCCTTTTTTGGGAAATGTTTCCGATTTTGAAAAAATTTGATAAAAAATATAAAAAATTAATTAAAATATTCACAGAAGAAAACTTCCATTTCTTCAAAAACAAATTTCAGAGTCATTACAAAGACTACGACGAGTCGACTGTCAGAGACTTTTGTGATTCACTGATAAGTGCTAAAAACGATGCCATCAGAGAAGATAAAGAGACCATATCTTATCTGAGTGATGGTAACTTAACCTGGGCTCTTGCAGATCTGTTTGTTGCCGGAACCGGAACTTCTCAAACCACTTTCCGGTGGATTTTATTTTTTATGACATACTATCCGGAAGTCCTCCAGAAGTTGAGAAAAGAGATTGAGAGTGAAGTCGGAGATAGGATTCCCACACATGAAGACAGAGAGCGGTGTCATTATGTGATGGCTGTCATAAGTGAAGCGATGCGCTTAAGAAGTATAGTTCCCACTGGACTTAACCACAAGGCAGTAGTCACGAGTAAAATTGGTAATTTTCAAATTGATCATGTTATTTTATTAAGAAAAAAAATTCTCGCTTTCGAACCTCCCCGATTTGAATGGTCTTGGTCTCTATTAAAAGCCTATAACATGTAGGTTTGAATAATGCAATCATATTTGACCAACGGGTATCTCTCTTTGAAATATTTGTCTAGGTGAAATCAGAAATTTAAGCCAAAATAAATATAAAACTTAATTTTTATCAATAATTCAATTGTAAATCTAATTTCCACTATTTTTATGATAACTTTCATTCACATCAATAGTTTTACATTTAAAATATTCAAATTAATTTGTGTTTCAAACAAAAGTCCAAATTTAATCTTTAATCAAAGCTTTATTTCTGATTTTACCAAGCTAAATATTTCAAAGCGTGATACCCGTTGGCCAAATATAATTGCATTATTCAAATCTACATGTTATAGGCTTTTGATAGAGACCAAGATCATTTGAATCAGCGAGGTTCGAAAACGAGAATCTCCTTCTTAGTTTTATCTTGCTAAATGGCTTTAAAAATATATTGAAAATGTAACTAGGTGAATATACAATTGAAAAGGGAACACAAATTGCTGTATTTCAGGGTTATATTATGCGAAGAGAAGAATATTATTCCAACGCTAAGGAGTTCAGACCCGAAAGGTTTTTAGAAAACGGAAAGTTTATAACCACTCGTCACAAGTCTTTCATACCTTTTGGTGTCGGACGTCGTGTCTGTTTGGGAGAGAAGTTAGCCATCGCTGACCTCTTTCTGGTTTTGGTTCGATTTATTCAGAAGACCTGTGATTATGATATAACTCTTCACTATTGCGGTGATATTGAAGGCGATCCCAACGTTGCCATAGAATATGCACCAAAAAACCATAAAATATCTTTTGATAAAAAGAAATATAAATAATTGGATATCTTTGAAAAAAACTTAACTTTTTCAAATACTTCGACAACTTAATTATCAACAATCTTGTTGAATTTTGCTGGGACTATCTAGATATCTTCTTCAGAACAAATTTATGAACAAAATGCGTCCTTATTTTTTGCATTTGAGGCCAAACATTGCATTGAATCGGAGTTTTGGTCATTTGATATTAATTTACACAAAAGTGTTTGATGTCAATAATTTGTTTATATTTAAGTTTAAAACTAGTTAATAGTTAAAAGTTTTAACTTAAAACCAAGGATCGCAATTTTCAAATTTCGCGCTGAAAAACTTTTAGTTATTTATTCTCAAATTGAAAAGAGAGTAAAGGAAAGTTCACAATTATCATAACTCAATGAACTCACTTTATACTCAATACTGACCCCTCTCAATGTTATCTTGTTT
>JAQFZL010001481.1:0-10302 GCA_034695685.1 Galumna lanceata | reverse complement strand
AAACCTATTTTTAATTGTGTTTTGTTTTGAAAGCATTTCATTTCAATCATTTTCTGAAAACACTTTTAATTTGAATAAAATATTCAATACATTAAAACTGTTGAATAAAATCAAAAGTATGGGTCTCTTCGATGACAAGATTTGTGACGATTTGTGTTTAGATATCATTCAGTTATTATCACTTAAAGACAGATTAAGACTCGAATTTGTGTCCAAACAGTTCCAGAGGACTATATTCTCAACGGAGTTATTCTCAACTCAGGCCAGAGATAGAGGAGAAAGAAATACATTTTTATGTATAATATATGTGAGACTTATATTACTTTTGACTTTTTTTATGTCGCGCTTTGTTTTTATGATTAGCCCTTATTTTAGCCGTTTTTCGATAAATTGTGGCACAAAATGACAATTTTGTCCATTTTTTTCGGACAAAAGCCAAACAATTCAAATATGATTACAAACGTTTAAAGCGAAGAAAAGCAACAAAAAGTGTTTTCGAGAGCTTTCGTTGACTTATAATTTATTTCTATAAAAGTGGCGAAAACATCAATGAATTCAATGAATGTTTCAATGAAATTAGCATGGTCAAATTTCAAATGACTTACTCTGTAATAGACTTACTTTAAATGAGTTTTTTCATATAGACTGCCTTAATTTGCCTTGATCATAAATAAAACATAAGCATCTGATGGCTTAAAAACTTTTCTATGTTAATTATGTAAAAATTAACATTACATGTATTTCCAAATGATCTAGTTAATTATAAAGCTAAAAGAATACTCAAAATAAATTATATTTAAATATTTTAAGCAATTATTAAAATACAATTCAATAATTTTATAAAATTAAGCAAGATAATAAACTTGGAAATAAGGTTTGAGATCAAACTTAACCATACATTTAACGGTTTTATTTGGTATTCAATTTTAAAAGAGTTTATCAATAAATATAATTCTTATAAATAAAGGTATGGATGTGTTGACCACTTTCTGGAAATGTTTCAAAACTTATTAGTATTTCATTTAATTGTGTTTTTATTTTCATTTTATTTTAAATATTTTTTGAAAACACTTTTAATATCAATTGTTATTAATTTAAATAAAATATCATTCAATACAACAAAACCGTTAAATAAAACCAAAAGAATGGATGAATTTGAGGAAAGGATTTGTGATTATTTGTGTTTAGATATTCTTCAGTACTTATCACTGGAGGACAAATTAAAACTTGAATGTGTGTCCAAACGGTTCCAATGGATTATATCTGAGATACAAATAAAACTTAATATTGATATCAGAGAAAAGAATTGTCTGAAGAAAACGGAATGTATTTTAAAAAAGTTTCCATCGATTGAATTGATTCATATCTCTAATCTTGGTATTCCTAATTGGGCGACAGTTCCTGAATCATTTGAAAGTGATTACAATTCAATCATTGAAATGATTGTCGAAAATTGTAATAAATTGAATGAGTTTTCTGACTGGAATGGAATGCGTTTTATTCGCGAAGAAGTCTTTCAAAAGTTTATCCGAAAATTTGGTTCAAAACTATTGGTTTTGGATTTTCGAAGTTTTGTTTCACAAAAAATGGAAACTATTATAACATCACTTAATGAGTCAAAAGCAAAGAAACTGATTATTAAATACCCGGATTCAAACCTTTTATTATTATCTGACATTCATTTCAAAAGATTAAAACAATTAAAACTAAGACATATAAGAGAAGAAGACTTGCTTTCATTGGAGGCTTTTGTTGAAAGATATGTCCAGAAAATCAAATATTTAGAAGTCTATTCATCTGGGTATATTTGGGAAAATTACGAAACATTTTTCAATATTATAGAAAAATTCAAAAATTTGGTTCATTTGTCTCTCGAAGGAATTTATTTAAACGACGAATCATTTGCTAAACATTTGACACAAATATCACTTAAATGTAAACAATTGAAAAGTCTTTCTATAGATGTCTATTCAAATGTATTTAGTTATGAATCATTGGAAGCGATTAAACAATTCAATGAATTGAAACGATTGAATATTGAGATTTCTTTCGATCCTGAACAAATCACTGCTTTTGAAGAAGTGATGGAATCGTTTTCATTCAAAATATTCAATGGATTACAAGAGTTGACTCATTTGTCAATTAGTGTCTCTCCTGATGTTTGCGTTTCAGAGACAGTATTATTAGATATCGACAGTTATTTACCGAAACTTCAATTATTTGGATTCAGTGGAATAAAAATAAAAGCGAGTGAATGGACAGCACTTATTCTGTGCCGTTTGACACAAATCAAGAAAATTTATTTAGAATTAGAAGACGAGTCAATCAAAGCTCTCATTGAAAGTCAAATGAAAAGGAATTGCAAACGATTTATAAAAATATTAGATTTTTTGTGAATTTTATGATTCAATTCAATTTAGTAATAAAATACTAATAGATTATCACTTAATTGTGTTATCAGAAGAACACATAGACTCAGATATAATGAAATTCTAGTTTTGATTTTTTCCGAAATAAATTGAGTTCAGAAAAAGTTGTTTAAAAAATATTAAATGAATGAAACATAAAATCTATTGAATACTTTTTTCATATAAAAATCAGTGGAAATAAACCGACAATTAATCGATTTTTAATTCCAGTAATTGTTATAAATGTTTAACTATTTAACAATAATTTTAATATTAATAAGTAATTAATTAACAAATTAATAAAACAATAGTTTCATAATAGGAGTTAGGGTCCGGTGGCTTCTCTTTAATGCAATCAAAGCCTAATAATAATAAGAGCAGACATTAGTTTATAAATAATTACTGTTATATAAAAACATTATTTTGTTCGTAAAAAATACAAACCTTTTAAAATAATAATAATCTCTCAAATGAGTAATTCTTCAGTTTATGTAATATAAGATATATATAATTTGCTGTGCATTTCATAAACTCTTGAACCTAATTATTGAGCACTTGGTATAGCATTTTTTGTCTACCGTTCCACTCAAGTGGATGACATAACATAACACTTTAGTAGACATACAAAACACTATTGAATTTTATATACACTTTTGGCGTTAATATTTTGATAAGATTTTTATTTGACTCAACTCTTTAAGCCTATTATCTCAAGAAATTATAATTTGATTTTTTTTTGTGTCAACACTTTTTCTAAGAGTAATCATGAATTAAGAACAGGTCTAATATATTAGAATAATTATAGAATACGACTGAACACATGAACAGATTTATTCTGTGCCGATGTTTGCACAGAAATGGTTATTATTTATTATTATTTAAAAAACAAATTAAATTAAGGCCTAAGTCTCATATCGTATTATTAATCAGACATTTATAAAACGTGTGCTTTAGTCCCATCGGAACTATTATTCTTCACACAGAATAGTCATATAATCGTTAATTTGTTTACAGACTTTTAGTTCAAATATTTTTTCACTGAAAAACATTTATATTCTGAGTGTTAACTAAAAATCTGTAAAATACAATCTCTTAGTAAAATAGATTCAAACCATTTGTGAAATCAGGGAATAAAAGTGAAAATCTAGTGAATTGTAGTTATAATCATTTGTTTATTGTTTAGACAATAATTTTCAAACGTTTGAACATTAATTTTTTGTTGAAAACAACTAAAAGTAAGTGTTTTGGAGTTAAACCAGAAATAAATGTTTCGTTCTTTTGATAATTGAATGAATTTTGTGGAATTGAGTATCAAATCAACAAAAATCAGCAGATTTTCTAAATTCAATTGTTATTATTTTATTGCACAGAATGTGTTCAAAACTGATTCGCAAAGAATATATGTCAGACAAAAAGCTTAATGGATGTGTTAATTGAGAATATCAGCACAGAATTGAATGTCACAACCAATTGTTCCACTAATTTCTCAATAAATTTGGTCTCAATTACCGGAAACTAAAACTTTTTAGCTTTTGCTCTGAATTTGTTGACTCAAATGATTGAAACGAACAGACATTTGCTTAACATTTGGTCATTCAATATGTGTTTATTGAATGTCTTCTTCATTGGTATCGAAAACATTTTCAAAACAAATAACAAATACCACAGATTTTGAGAGCACATACACACCATATCCTGAGCACTGATTTAGACTAATGGACAGTAAAGGCTTAACTCTTACAGTTTCCATGACTTCCGTGACAGCCATCACGAAAAGACTCTCTCCTCTCTCCCTTTCTTTCTCTCCTCTCTCTCTCACAAACCCATTCTTTCACCCCTACTGTCTTCTGTGCTTTACTTAATGGGTATTTTGTGCGAAAAAACATTCATTTAATTCGATTTAAACACTTATTGTCTTAAAATATGCGTCAAAAGCGCGTCAGCCCTTCTAAGAGCCCATCCTTTTTATATTAAGTCATTTCTTGAGTTTCGCGAAATGTTCGCCAAAACAACAAAAAAGGGGTTCATAAGAAAAATGTGAGTCATTAATGTTAAGTAAAATTCTGGTTATTGTTGTTTGTATTCTCTCTCCTCTTCTTTTGGAGAATTTATTTTTTCAAATCATTAGAGAATTCATGGCCTGACTCTCGAAAAACCGCAGTAAAGACAGAACACTATTGTTATAGTTTTGTGTTTTTGGTATTCAGAGTACGACCCAAACTGTAAGCGCGGAACTGAAAAAAAAGTATTGTATCCAAAGCCATATATAAGTCATACATCATATTAAAGACTTTCGATAATATTTTTACGCATCGGTTCAGCTCTAAAAATCTGCTCAACTCGAGGGACAGTCAGGCTTTTAACCTCTCACTATAACTGATTTGGCCTTGAAGCTTTTCAATTTTGTTGAGCACAGGAAACACATTCTCTCAATGAAATTAGCTTGATAATAATACAGAGCTTTCCGATCGGGAATATGGCTGCGAGTGCTTTAAAATTGGTTGTTCAAGGAATTCATCCCTGACTGCGCTCAGCTGTGAACCCATTTAAGGGAAGTATAAGAATTTGAAGTAGATTTACATCATATTTATTCTATATATTTCTCGATAAAACATCCAATGCTTTACACACTCTTAACATATTTTCCTCAAATTTTAGTTTCGTTTAAACATTAGCCCAAAAAATATATCAGACTTACAATGAATTTAACCGCTCGTGAATGAAATATATGCCTTCGGTTAGACTTTTGGTAAATATAAGACTTCTTTTGGATTATTTTTTCCTATTTTTTAACTTCTCGTTTGGTTTTGAAAAATATTTTTTTAATTTCTTTAAACTATTCTCTCGTTTAAAGTCTATTCTATTCAAAAGACAAAGAAAAACAATTGAGACAAATATGAAGTCTTTGAATTAAATAAAAATTTATTCACAAAAATTAGTTTAAATTAAATAATTTTATTTAAAAAACTGACTAAAGAAACAAATGTTTATTTTTAAAGTCATTAAAAGTATATCAAAGTTTTGATTGAAATAAAAATCATTTCCTCAGAAAAAAAGAGAAAGAAAATGAATATAAATTTAAGGAAAGACTATTTATTTTGAATAAGAAAATAAGGATTTGACTCAACATTTCGGTAGTCTTGAGATCATTGTTAGGATTGAAGATAATTGAAAAATCAGATTTGACTTACTTATAGCGAACTGGAAAACATCGTTCAGTGGAAAATAGTTCAGTTGAAAGTAAGTTCGAGAGAACAGAATATTGGGTAATAGCTTTCACATAATGGGATGCTTTACATCTCATTTTATAAATTGTTAAATCCATGCCTTGAATATCGACTTTATAAACCAGAACTCGATTTTGGAGTAAAAAAGAAAAAATATAAATAAATAACATTTGGTGTAACAGAGAAACGGCGGCCCAAATCAAGTGATGCCATCGAAAAACGTGATTACAGTCAATATAAGAAGAGTTTGTTTTTTATCAAATAATCCGAAACATTTCGTATAAATGTTTAGCGAATTCCTTGGGATCCTCTACTCAAAGGAGAAGTGCTTTCAGAAGTAAACCTGAGTTCAAGTCTTTTGGCAAATACTCCATTACATTAACAAATAGCTCTTTCTAGACATCTATCGATCTTTTATTGATTTTGTTATTAAAGGCAAACGAATTTTAATTTCTTTGTTTATAATAATTTATTCAATAATTATTGCATTCAAATAACAAACTAAAGAGATATCGATTTGAAAATATGTTAAAATAAAATTGAAAAGTCTTGTCATTCATCATAAAAAACGATTGAGTTATTATAAACTGATGATTGAAAAGTGGTTTTTCATCCGATAAACCAGAATTTCTAAGAACTACCAAAATATTAATATTTTAAAAGTAAACCATCTTTTGGTTTAATGATCATCTGATGAGAGATATTTTGATTTTGGTTTTCTAAAAGAGTCTTTTAACGAGAAAAACAGTCTGTCTTACTAGTGCTCTACTGAGGAGTCAGTCGACATCAATCATCCGGTGGTGACAATGATTGCCTGTCTATCGAATTGGCTGTTGATATACGAAAAACTATTTGAGAATTTCTTTAAATTTTTTAAACTTTAAAATTCGATCACAAAATAAAGATTTAGTCTCCAATTCATTGAACCCTTGAATGCACACATCATTTGACATCAAATTTTTGTATTCTTATAGATTTGGTCACATCTGCGGACAAACGGATTTGTGCTCTTCTTCTCTTCTCAATAGAAAGGGCAGTCAAGAGGTTGTCTTAAATCAATATTTGTCAGACTTGATATTTACCATATTTCAATATTTTGACCATGCTAATTAAACTAAACTTATTTTGAAAAACTATCAAGCTAAGTTGTTCAATCAAAGTTTTCTTGTTTGAGTACATATAACTATAATTATTGGATAATATTATTTAAAAGAAAAACAAAGTTTAATATGAAATCGATTCAGAGCTGATATTTTGGAGATTAGAATTTATTGATTATTTGATCCAAAATATGGCTAAATATGTGAGTCTTTGGCGGTTCTCTATTAAGTTTCTAAGAATTTCTTTTTTTTGTGTTCAATCGATGACTTGTATAGTATGAGCGCAATGACAACAAATATTATCATTTGAACCAAAAGATCAATTTCAGTGACTTAGGAGAAGAAAAGCGGATTTACCCCAAATCTAAAGACTCGGAAGAAAATTTTCTTATTTTATGCAATGATTGCAAGTGTTTTCGTCAAAACTCTATTTGTTTAGTCTTTTATGTGTTTAGTTATCATTTCTATTATTATCGTTTAGTAGTTTATCAGAAAATGTTTGTTTGATTGCAAACCTATTTTGAAGACAAACCCAACAGAAAATTTTCATCAGATTTTTATCACTTTGTGTTCGGTTGCGATCATTCTCTCAGCTCTAATGCAGAGCATCTCTGGGGGCAAAACCATATGATAGGACAGTACGACCTTTTGTATGCTCTCAAAATAACATTTCTTATGTTATATTTGATTTGATTGCAAACGCAATCAAATTCTGTCGTTTCCCTCAACTTCACTCTCCTATCAATTCAGGACTTATATAACGATTTGAGTAAATATTTATAATACTTTTCGGTTTGATTTAAATAACTGCAAACAAAATATTCAATTAATTTACAGGACTTTTATTTTCTAACTGAAGAATTGGTGCTCATATTGAGTCTAAAAAGATCCAGAATCATATTGAATGATCTAGTCCAATTAAGGTCTGCTTTTTCACATATAAATTCCCATAAACTATATCTGTTTGAAGAGTTTTGCCTGAATTATGAACACCAGATGTTAATACTAAGAAAAAATTATCCATTTATTCCATTAGACGCTTGACGTAAGTCCTGGTTATTTCGATGACAAAAAGAATTGCAGTGCATTTGACTCTGCCTTTTGGCCTTTCCTTTCGCTAGAGATATACATTTTTTGAGAATAAACTGTGAGAAGAGATTCATAAGTCGTTGTCGTTATTGAGTCTTTCGATCGGATTGTTTCCGTTGCAATCAGGCGTATCATTAAGAATATGTGCGCACAAGTCATGCACTGACTCTCAATTGATGAACAGGTGCTGGCAATTGCGGGTCTGGCCATCGACCACCAGGTTTGTGATGGATTGCATATATGGAACCGCATTTGTAGTATTTGTTCAATAGTTTAGATCAGACTTGAAATGCCTTTCAATTAAGAATATGTTCACCGACGACAACAATGCGGTCAATATATGCTATCCATCACTCGATGCCATTCCTTTTACAATAGACTAAATTGAATGCCAGCTCTTCTCTATTGAGATATAGATAATTATAATTAATTCAGTTTTTTTTAGTTTCCGCTCAGAATAAAGAGTGAAATTAATTTGAATATAATATGTTTTGAATTATAATAATTATAATATTTATTATCAATTCTTTTCTTTTTAGAAAAGAGAGACATTCCTGTCATGTCTTTGAAGACAATTTTATCCATTCTTTTCTTTCCACATGAAGTAAACGACAACAAAGCATAATGTGAGGCATATAATTTGAGCAAGCAACTAATTGAATTTATTTGGCATAACTATAATTTTCAAAAAGGAGAGCATCGTTATACCAAGCTCATTTAAATGTGAAATTCCCAAAGGCTTATCTTTAAACGAAATTACTTTTACTGAAAATGTTTGCTCAGAAAAAATACAATCAATTGAATCGAGCAATGATTTAGTCTTCAAGAGAGGGGTTAAGCGACACTCAAATTGAAATCTTAAGAATTGAGTCGATTTTTGGTGGAATTAAAATCAATTTCTTGAAGTGAGTTACGGCTCATTAGCACTGGCTTTAAGTCTAATTTGAATTCTTAAGACAAACAAAAGAACTATAAAATTGAATCTTAATTTCTGCTTAAGTTATCAAAAGAAAAGTGAAGGGAAGTGAAGGGAAGGCAAATGTTGTCTTTGACTCCAAAAGGAAATCGATTGTAGAAATTGATACACAGTTTGCAAATATAGGCAAAAGAATTGTCTCAAACAGAGGCACAAATAGAGAAGTCTTGTCTTTTAAGCGAACAAATTCTCTAAACATAAAAGCAAAGAGAAAGTGAGTGAAAGACAACACATGTCTCACAAACTGAGAACAAAAGGAAAAAATTGTCTCTAAATTGCATACAAAATAAAGTTGTTTAGTCGACTGCAAACATAAATATTCTCTTTTTCTTTTATATTTTCATGGATTAGATCACAGGTGACATCAACTCATCTCAAGTAGTGGTCAGATCAGGGCTTTCACACATACAACGGATTAAAGACTGGACTTTGACTAAAGAGTGACAGATCTTCCATTCTATTACTCCTCATTTTCAGACACTTTCCATAGACATTGAGTTTTTGGTTGACTTGTGTTAAGAGTTAGAGCGCATGTTATGCATACATAGTATTGAGTTGTTGTACTTTTAAACATTATATGTGAGAACCGGCGATACTTCGATGGAGAGCATCGCTACCATCGCTATATCATCCGCGCAAACATAGTTACCATTAATACCGAATTCAGTGCATTGAGTGCTTTGCCTGCAGACCATCGACACACTGCCAGACAGCGCTCTACTGTTAAGCTCCGACTCTAATCTGTAATTCCCAAACAATCGAAGAATCAATTCCTGAGTGAAGTGAAAGACAATGCAAAAAGTGCTCCAAATATTATATACATCGAGTATTGGTATCGCTTAAAGTATTTGTATTTTGGATTAATTCGTTTTACTTTTTATTGTGTCGTTTTTTTCACTGAAATCATCGCTCCCTTCATATATACCAAACATTTTCGAGTTTTTTAATAGATTTATCTGACATAAAAAGTTTTGCCGTTTTCTGGCAAAACTTTTGCACAAAAAAAAGTGACATTAAATCAAGAATTTCGTTTGAAATGTGAATATTTAGTTGAATTTCATGGAAGTCATATCTCCTGAAATGAGATTTTATATTCAATTCACTCGTTTTTAAAACTTTTAAAAGAAAGTCATCAGAATTTCAATTTCGACTCTAATTTATTAAAATTTATGAATAGTTTACGTTTATCTCTAAAAGTTTATTATTTTGTTTGTCTTTAATGTAAACCAAATGTATGTCTAATCATCGAAGAGACGACAGAAACAGTGAGAAGTCATTCATTTGTGTTTATCATTCATTTATAGAAGAGTTCAAACTTTTCTATTTAAACAATAACTCAAATTCAAGTGTTTCTCGAATACAATAATAATAATAATAATAATAATAATAATCTTTCATTTATTGTTTAATTTGTGAAATATAAACATTTTCACCAAAAACTAATGAGAATATAATTAATGCAAAAATAATAACAAAAATATCAATTGTGTGTTAACTGTTTC
>JAQFZL010001480.1:0-10306 GCA_034695685.1 Galumna lanceata | reverse complement strand
AGAAAAAGAACAAAAGAAATGGGCGTGGTTTTCAAAATACCCCCCCTGAGACCAAAAATAGGCAAAAATACCCCCCCCCCTGAGACCTCGACCTTTGGCCATCCCTAGTCTTAATGAATAATGTTTTATAAAATTGTAACTTGCTAAATATTAACTCTTATTTTGAGTCATTATTTATTATAAATTTGACTAATTTTATAGCTCTTATTTTCATGTGTTTCCTGGTTTTAATTTAATGGTTTTTGTCATCAATTTTTATCTGAATTCAAATAAGAGAATCACTTTTCAGTTCATTACTCAGAATATTGAGAAGAAACTGAGGCATAGACTGTGCAAAAAGTAGTGTTATTCTGTGCAAAAACTTACATTTAATCAATTACGGTCTGATACTAATGTAATTCAGTTGTGTATTCATTTCATCCGACTATTTATCAGAAGAAAATAAATGAACGCAATTATTCTGAAAGTTTTTTTTGGTTTTACTTTCTTTTGGGTATATATTATAAACTGACGCCAAATATTTAGTGTATTTTCAGTTCAAATTTGATTTTTTGTGAAAACAGCTGTGAATGGCTCTCAAACTATGTTTTGAATGTAAACTTCATCGATATATTAATTGTTTAATTTTGTGATTCAGTCCACAACAAGACATAAATCATAAGTGTTTGCTTTTATGGATTATATATTGAATGTTGAGATAATATTGAGAACAAACAAAAACCAATCTTTTATTTCAGTAATGGACTCATATTTCTCTTTCAAATGCACTCGAAGTTAAACTTCTGACTTAAGGTAATATCAAATGATTATTAAAAAATTCTATTAAAGTCAAGTAATTTCTTCAAAATATAAATTTTGGAAAAATCATTTAATATCTAATCCTTTAAGAAGTTTTCAAGAAATAAGTATTTTCCTATCCTTTCATCTCTTTTTAATCCGAAGAAAATTATTTCCTGCGGTAGTTCTCAAAAAGGAGACTTGACGTTAGACCGAATCCCATAAGATCAAACCCATTAGACCGAAACTCATAAGATCGAAAAAATTAGTAATAAAACAAGGTTTGAGGGCAAAGCCTATGAATGCTACATTTACGGGTTTATATAAATTAAGAAATATCTATTTTGAATCAATTTAACATATAATCCAAAATTATTATACATTATTAACCAAAAGAATAAATGTTCTTTCAAAAGAAAAATGTTGTTTTATCAATATTTGATAAAAGCATCTTTGTGGAGATCTTTTTTCAAATATATGTATATATTTAAATTGTATATATATATATATATGATAAGGTCCTCGGTGGTCATCTTGGAATTTGGGAATATTTTTATGCATTCGATGCGCTGGTATTCACCGCAATCTCGGGGTTCACATATCAAAAGTAAAGTCCGTAAATTTGGACGCCTGGACTCCCGAACAGATCGCATGCATTCAGAATATGGGTAACAGTAAAGCCAGAGCTGTATATGAAGCCAATCTTCCCGACAATTTCCGTCGACCACAAACAGACTCATCACTGGAGGCCTTCATTAGAGCTAAATATGAACAGAAAAAGTATATCGCAAAGGAATGGGTGGAACCCCCGCCTCCAAAACCAGCGGTATTTTATTGAATTTATTGACATTAATTTAATTAAATATTCATTAGTTTGATATCGAAGAAGAGCTGCGAAAAGAAAAAGAGAGAAAACGGAATAAAAGCAAAACATTTCAAAATCCAAATTCTATTGAAGTTCAGGTTTGTATTCAATCCATTTGTTTTGATTGAAGTTTAAGCCATAAAATATTGATAAAACACTTGCTTTTTGTGTCAAATTGAAGGACAAAATTAGAGCACTTCTATTGTTTATCAAACGTTTGAGTCATTTGAGTCCAAAATATTTATTTCATATTTTGATTGAAAAAACTATTAATTTTGTCATATCTTTCAAAGTATTGCTTTTCATTAAAATATTTTCATTCATCTGATATGAATTTTTTTGTTTTAAAGGCCAATCCTCTGCCGCGGCCTAACTCTACCGCCAGTCCTGTCAGTACTACAATAAAAGCCGATAAAATTCAACAAAAAAGTGAAAATGGAAAGAATAGCGCAGATCTTTTAGGACTCGACATTTCCTCCGAAAATAAAACAGAAGACGACTCTTTCGGACTTTTCGTAAGTTCTGTCCCCACATCCGTTCCAAAGGAAGACAAACTGGAGATACAAAAAGAGTCTAACGCTAAGGACGAAGAATCAGATTTTTTCAATCAAAAGGCGCCGACAGATGACAAGAAAGTGATGTCTAAAGAATCAATTCTTTCGTTGTATGGAAGTGCTCCTCCCCCTCCCCCACCACTACTAACACAACCTCAACAATCTCTCGGACAACAGAATTCAGGGTTTGTGGCCCCAAATCAGTCGCTATTTATGAGTCAATTCGGACCAACTTCTCAGGCAATGCCTGCGTCAACACAAAACTCAATGTTTATGTCACAAAATACTGCCATCAATGGAATACATCCGTCTGTCGGACAAACAAATAATTTGATGAGTCAGGTAAGTGTCAGCTAATAATTAATGACTTATTGGGATATATCTGTGACTCTTTTCTTGTCTTTTATAATTGTCTCTAAAACAGTCTAATTTTCCGCTAACGACAAACCCTTTTCTCGCTAACACTTCTTCAAAGAATTCTAACTTCGGTCAACAAACTGTACAACAGGTTTGTTGCACTCTTTCCAAGAGTTTTCAATCATATAATTTTTGGATCAATTGATTTGTTTTATAGTTACCACAAAATATGGCATCTCTTCAATTAAACCCAATGTCTGGACCCAACGCTAGTATTAATCCAATTATTAATAACAATTGGTTTCCTGTTGGAACCCAAAGTATGGGTTTACCGGTGCCGCCGCCCGGAGTTATAAATCCATTTATCACTGGGTCTGCAATTCCTGCCGGCGTTCCCTTTAATAACACAATGAGCCAAATGCCTCTCCACTCCGGATCGTTCATAACAGCAGACACTGGTTCTCAGTGGGCCTTCGCTGAGAATTCATCTTTGAGCCAATCGACGGGAATGACCGCTTCAACCAATTTGTGGCAATAATTACAATCCTTTTATTGTTAATCACTTCTCAATTATAGTTTATTAACAAAACCATCGAAAATATTCAATAATAATATTTATTTTAATTTATTTCAATATATTTAGTAATAAAAGACATTAAATCAATAGTCAAAAAAAAGCCATAAATGAAGAGAAGACTCACAAAGAGCTGAAATTGTTTTGTATAAACTGTTGATATTCTTGTTATTCATATTTTGTCGAAAGAATTTCCACATAATTAAAGTCCACTATTTTTTGAAATAATTCTCTTCATTTGCTAAACATTCCAAACCTTAAAGAATATTGTTTTAAATAAACGGCAAAAAATATATTTATTTCTTTAAATGTAATACATTTTTCGTTTTAATTAAAACCATTAAAAGTTTTATTTATATCAAACATTTGTTTTGAATAATTCAATGAATTATTCAAAAAAGAGATGAAATTAATGTTTATTTGCGTTTTTTAGCACTCGAACCACTGTTTTGTGTGGAAGATCTCAATTCTGTTCCTTTCGTTTGTTTTTTCAAACGGTTCCCTTTGTCTTCTATTTCTTCAATTTTGTCCGACTGTTTAGAATTATCTTCTTTTCTGTCAGATTTACTACTCTTTTCTGTTTCTGTTTTAACTTTAGTATTGCTTTTAATGATTTCCTGAGCTTTGGTTTTGGTTCCGGATTTACCAGAGTTTGAGTTTTGTTCGGTCTCTTCCTTTATTTCTATCACTTTATCAGATTTATTGACATCAGTTCCTGTCTTTACTTTCGACAACAACTCTTCGAATTCTTTCATGTTTTCGATATTAAATGGAATTGAATTTGAAGGGAAGGGAAGGTTTTCGTTCTCATGCTTTAAGTCATTTCATTAAAAACAAAACTATTAGTAATTAATTATTAAAACAAAAAAATAGGAAATGAATGAATACCAGAGTTTCCATATCATACAGTTTTTCCAAACGACTCCATATAGTCTTAGATGAGACCTCTTTATCAGTCAATTTGACGAACTCTTCCAAAATTGAAATCATATGAAAATTCTTGGCCACCCCTTAACGGATACATCAGATTATAATCATTTCTATTCAATTATTTATTAAATTTAATTTTTTACAAAACTTTGGTTTAAAAGTAAATAAAATTTATTTAACACTTTTTAAATGAATTGTCGGACAATTGATTAATAAATTAAAGATATTTAGCTAAAAATTGTTATCAATTGTAATAAAGTCTATTTAGAGGGCATTACTTCTCAACCAATTATTGCATCAATTTTTAAGACAAAACATGCACTGAAAGTGTCAGCACTGAAGTCATTGTCATTTGAAGTCATTTCAATTTTTATAAGTAATAATTAAGGTTTAACTATAAATAGTAAAAATATTAATTAACTAAAGTTACTTAAAAGTAAATTTAATTAATACTTGTTTGCAGTTTCTTTCGGTAAAACTGTTGACAATTTTGTGCCGAAAAGTCTGGACTACTGTTCGGTATTTTCGGCACTTCATTACATTTTCAAATAAATCCTTTTTATCTCAATTTAGACTCGAATTAGATTTTAATTATAAAATAAATGCTTTAATGACTTCAATATAACTTAAGTGTAATTAATTTAAAACATTACCGACGGGTTTGTGTCCTCTTAAAGCATAAAACAGTTTAATCTCATTTTCAGGCGTCCACTCGATTTCGGACACATTTGTATCAGATTTAGTTCTATCGGAAGACATTTGTTTAATTGTTGTCAAAACAATTAAGTGATGTCTTCGGGTCTAATTTATCGGTTTTGAGACAAAATATCACTCTTTTGTTGAAAATTTCAAAGATTTTTATTTTCAAAATATTTAATGAAAATAACGTCTCTTTTATTTGAAACCCTTTATTACGACTTAATTGAAAATTTGATATTTTTAGTCATTTTAATACAAAACCATTTTTTACGTATTATTTGTTTAAATCCTTTGAAGCAAAACATAAATTGAAACATAAAAAGTGAAAACAAATGTTTTAATGATTTCTATGAATATTGAATTAAATCCAATAAATGGATGAAAGTTATAATGAAGTCATTAACGCATATTATTCGGTGTCATTGAGTCCAGAGATTACCGGATTTTTTTGCATTTATTACTTTCTTCTGAATCACTTCCAAAAAATTTTACTTTTATTCACTAATATTGAAGAGACCGAAGAAGAAGAAGACTCTGAAGAAGGATTTATTTTCGATTGCGAGCACTTCAGTAATTGATAACGACTTCTGTGATGTCAGACGACTGGGGAGACAGCGATTGGGGGCCGACAACACCAACAGTGGCCGCAACCAATGATGGCAACGATTGGGGCGACACTAGTAATGGAAATCAACGATTCTATGGTTTAGAATCACCGAAAGGTACGAATCATAACAAACGTAAATTTGATGACAATTCTGAGCACCAAAACCAATGGTCAGGAATTGGTCGTGGAATGGGAAGAGCCAAAAGAAGAACAGAATGGGAACAAAATAGTCATCAAAATGTCAGACAATTTGGTGACTCAAACCAAAGAACTGGATTTGGATCTGATTCGAAGCGAGTCATTAAGATATCGTCAAGTTTTGTCGGAAGAGTTATCGGAAAAGGCGGACAAACCATCAAAGAATTGCAGTCCAAAAGTGGGGCTCGAATTCATGTGAACAGAGATTCGAGTAATTCATATGAAACTGATATTGAATTGAGTGGATCTTCGGATCAAATGGATTCCGCAGATAAACTCATTAATGATATGATCGGAAATAATAGCAGTCATTATAACTATAATAATACTAATAATAGTTATAATAATAATAATACAAAAACGGAAACCCCAACCGTTTCTTCGACAGATGATTCAGAATATATAGACTGGGGAGCGGCCATTAAAGAGAGTGAAGAGGCGACCAAACAAAAGTGGTTATCACTTCCGCCCATCAATAAACAGTTTTATTTTGAACATCAAGACATTAGAGGAATGAATCCCGATTTAGTGGACAAATTCAGAAAAGAAAACAACGATATAGTTGTCACTCATTTCAATCCCGAAGATGAAAAACCTATCCTTAATCCGATTTTAGAGTTCAGTCAAGCCTTTGAACACTTTCGTGAGTCCTTTTGGTCAGAGTCTCCATAAAAACTCTTAACTAACGATTGTTTTTAATTTAAGCCGAAATACTTGAAGAGATACAAAAACAAGGCTTCGAAAAGCCATCTCCTATTCAGAGTCAGTCGTGGCCAATACTACTGAGTGGTTCTGATATGATAGGTATCGCACAAACGGGAACTGGAAAAACATTGGCATATTTGTTGCCCGCTTTGATACACATCGATAATCAGCAGTTGTAAGACTCCATCGATTCAATGTTTAATTATTGGATTTAATTATATTTTTTAAATTTACTAAAGGAAGCGATCAGAACGACCCGGACCTACAGCTCTGATTATGGCACCGACCAGAGAATTAGCGCAACAAATTGAAAAGGAGTGTCAGAAATATCACTATCGAAATATTAATTGTATTTGTATTTATGGCGGCGGAGACCGTAAATTACAAATAAGTAAAGTGGAGAAAGGCGTTGAAATAGTGATCGCAACCCCCGGAAGACTTAATGATCTCTGTATTAATAAACACATAGACCTCAGTTCTGTTAGTTATCTGGTTTTGGATGAGGCCGACGAAATGCTCGATAAAGGATTTGAACCCGAAATTAAAAAGATAATGATTGACGTCAGACCTGATCGACAGACTGTGATGATGTCCGCCACTTGGCCTCAGGGTGTCAGACGACTGGCTACCGCTTATATGAAAGACCCGATGCAAGTCTTTGTCGGAACCCTTGACTTATCGGCAGCAAAGGGTGCGACACAAAAGATTATAATGACTTCACCGGAAAATAAACGCGAAATTTTGTACGAATTCCTTACGAATATGAAAAAAGACGAAAAAGTTATTATATTTGTCGGCAGAAAAGCGATGTAAACATTAAATATTTTAATTGATTTTAAATACATTTTTTTTGCCCATAAACTATAGGGCGGATGATTTGGCCTCAGATCTTATTCTCAAAGGTATAAACTGTCAATCAATGCACGGCGATAGGGATCAAAGTGATAGAGAACAAGCATTGGATGACATTAAGACAGGTTATGTCCAAATACTTATCGCTACGGACGTGGCGTCGCGCGGACTCGACATCGAAGACATAACACATATTTTTAATTTTGATTTTCCGCGAGAAATAGAAAAATATGTTCATAGAGTGGGACGAACTGCAAGAGCCGGCAAAACTGGTACTTCAATTACTTTAATGACTCGCGAAGACTGGAAAAACGCAAAAGAATTGATTAATATTCTGGAAAAGAATGATCAGGAGGTCCCTAAAGAATTGGTGGAAATGTCTGAACGTTTCGCCGCCTGGAAAGAGAAACACGACGCAGAAATAGCCGCCTGTGGTGGACGTGGGGGAGGTCGTGGAGGTCGCCGTGGCGGGGGTTTTGGCGGCGGAGGTAGACGTTGGTAGGGCTCACTTTACATATAAGTTATAAATTCAAATATATTTCGATTTATTGTATAAAAATCACTTCATTTAATCAATATTTTTGAAATTATAATTGTTTTGCTCAGAAAAACAGTTATTTTTTTATATTTGAATTTAAGACACAATTCAATGTAAATGTTTGTTGACTTCATTTGCAATTTATGTTCAATATTTCGAGTGAAAACAAATAACTCGATAATATAATCTCAAAAATTCATTTATAATATCAGAAGTTAATTATAATTGTGTTTAAAATAATTCAATTTATTTGAGTTAAATTTAAAATACATTTTTTTACGTAAAAATTGTTAAAAATTTAAGTGAAAGTCAATCACAGATCGTCTCAATTATTGCTTTTATAATACATTTGTTTAAATACTTAAAACTAAATTTAAAAAATTAAAAGTAAATCATTTGGTTTTTTTAATACAAACTTTGATAACTGTATACCAAGAAATCAGACCTTTTTGTATAATTCTTTGCGAAGTCCTTTCCATTAATAGTTGGGTCAGAAAAGGCAATATTAGACTTTCCAATAACTTTTCCTAACGTGAAATTCATCCGAAGAGTGTCTAAAAGTCGAGTCGCAATCTTTTGACGCCTGAAGTTTGGATGCGTCCAAATCCGGGCGACTCCACATTCAGACGACTCCTCATCTGTCGAAGCAATGAATGGCTCTTCACTTATGAGACGATTTGCAAATTTGATTCTCTCGGCGGCCACAAAACCAGCGATTCTTTTAGTCTTTGTGGCGAACAAAAGATAAACCGAAGAAGACTTAAGACATGACTCGAGATCGACATTAATTCCTAACTCAATGTCAGCGACTTTGAAGAGTTCGTCCACTTTTTTACGCATATATTTGTGTTTGTGTTGCGGTAAAACTCTGACAATCCTTCCGTCTTCGAAGACTGCGACCACGTCTTCGTGTTTCCAACCATTAAATTTCAAACTATTGACAAACATATCGTGATATTCCTCATGAGTTCGTTCGTCCACTACTTCTCCGGTTGTGTACAACATATTACATGTCTTACAACGTCGAGAGTCAAAGTCTTTTTGTCCGAAATCGAGAGCGAACTGTTCCGAGGCTTTGAATAATACTTTTCGTTTGACTCTCGGTTTGTAAGTCTTCGCCTTTTTCTCTGAATTGCATTTATTCTGATTTCGTGAAGACTTCAACTTTTTAACACTCGTTTCGGCATTTCTTTCAAAAATCGGAAAATATCTCTTAATTTCATTTATCGGTGTCTTAAGAGGGCTCTCAAATAACGCGTCCATAACTTAAAGAAAACTAAAGGTAAACTTTTAATGAAATGTATTTGTGGTCAACAAAAGGCGCCAAATATTTAAATCCCAAACAAATTACGACAAAAAAGTAATGATTTTGTGATGAAATCAAAAGACTAAAAGCATTTTAATTCCCTGTTTTCATCCCTTTATTGCCTTCACTTTACCACTGATTTGAACCACAATTTGATTATTTTAAAAATGGTTTATTATTTCACAACAAATGGTTTGATTACAACAAAACTAATGAATTATTAATTGATATTTTTTAATTGTCCAGTGGTTTCACCGCCGATGACTATTTATATGGGTTTTGATAAACACGAGAGTAAGTGATTAAAAGTTTTAATTTAAAACGACTGAATTTAATGAACTTTTCAAAAGATGAGGAACTGATTCGTTGGGGATGGCCTGAAGATGTCTGGTTTCATGTCGACAAAGAGTCTTCAGCGCACGTTTACTTGAGATTAAGAAAAGGCCAAACCATTGAAGACATTCCTTCGGCGGTAATCGACGATTGCGCCCAATTAGTCAAACATAACTCTATTAAAGGCTCTAAAATGAATAATATTGATGTGGTTTACACCGTTTGGGCTAATCTGAAAAAGGCGGGTAATATGGATATCGGCCAAATCGGGTTTCACGACCAGAAGGCTGTCCATACCGTGAGTGTTGAAAAGAAAAACAACGAAATCATCAAAAGACTCGAAAAAACAAAGGTTTGCATTCATTTGGTTTTAAATCAATATTTTATAATAAATTATATTTGACTGAAATGTTTAATACAATTAAATATTGAATTATATGTTTGAATAAAAGGTTGAAAAACAAAACGTAGACTTTAGAGCAGAACGAGAAGACAGGGATCGCAAAGAAAGAGAAGACATTAAAGCCGTTCAGAAAAGTATAAAACTTCAAGAAAAAGAGGAACAGAAGAGAAAAGAAGAGACGGCAAAACTCAAGAGTTATGACACACTCATGAAATCAAACCAAATGAAAACAAATGAGGTTTGAATTAATTAATTGATTATTAATTGAACTAAATTTAATTTTTTGTAAATCATTTTATTTCTTAAGGATGGATACGATTCCGACGATTTTATGTAAATTCCATTCTTTTTATATTTGTATTAAAAGTGTAATAAATTATAAATAATTAAATTATTTTTCGTTATTAACTTTTTTGTATTCAACGATTTTACTGAACATATATTGTAGGACATCTTTAGCTGATTTGGCGCCAGTTATGGCTTCGCTAATACCTAAGACAAGTCCGCACTCCCGCACGAAGTATTCGAGATCAGAATCAAAGGACAACACTTGGCTTTCCATTAATGGTTCGACAATACAACGTCCACCGATGACCCGACGATAATCT
>JAQFZL010001479.1:0-10307 GCA_034695685.1 Galumna lanceata | reverse complement strand
ATTCAGTGAAAACATAAAGAATTTCAAAATATTTTACCTAATTTTATAACACAACTTATTCTTATAACAAAGTTTTTACTCAAACAATGAATAGAAACAATTTTCTCTTCACTTTTTGTTTTACTTCCTATACTTTAAGCGTTTGAGGAAAGAATTTTAACGTTAAATAAATTGTTTTAAGAATTGTTTTTTATTTTGTTGACTAAATGTGAAAATATTATTAAAATTTTGGTTAATTTGACTTATTTTAACAAAACGTTAATTGGATTTCCAATATTCGGAGCGTTTGAGAAATGACTGGAATTCTGAGCTATAGCTCAAAGGTTTTAATTAAAGTTAGAGCTTCGAAGAGGGACTACCGATTCCTGTGGTAGTCTTTCCGAAAGAGAGCGAACAACCAATTTATTGGTTCGAGTTTTGGTTCACTTCCGACACATTTTGTCATAAATTCAATTTTAGAGACTTTCTTCGAAAGCGTTGCAAAAGAAAAACATTAATAAAAGCAATGATAAGATGTCTGCAAACACTTACAAATGTTGTCACGAATTATCGAAACCATAAGAATCTATAGATTCAAAACATACAAAAGCATCAAATTTTAGGATAAATTTCATGAAGTTATAGATTATAATAAAAAATATACGGTCTTTACCTTCATTACGGTATACTATTGATCTCAATATAATCTGTTGCTCTTTATTCGTGCAAATATTAGTAATATTCAATTCATATTAACTCATATTAACTTTTATTAAATAATTCTAAAACATTTAAATGAGTAAATATTTAGAATTTTAATATTTCAAAGAAGATATGAATAATTAAAATGAGTTTTTCCATAAATCATTTAAAGTTTAAAGCCTTTGGTTTGCTTTCAAATACATAAAATTCATACAATTATTATATATTTTAGGGATTGTTTGAGCAGTTTTTGGTTCCATCTATGGATCCATTAATGATAAGTCAAATCAATTTTTCTCTAAATTTAAATTTATTTCATTAGAATTACTTAAATTATAAACAATTTTATACTTCAATCATATTTTCAACAAATATTTAAGTAAAGGGTTGAATGACATATATTTCTTGATTGGGAGGTCTTTTGTCTTCTGCGGAAGCCGTCACGTAATCTTGCAATGGTTTGGGAGGTCTATTCTTTCTGCCACAGTAGCCATCTTTGCGATGCCAGGCACCAGAACGAGGTCTTCGGCCCATCCATCGACTCTTCTGTGCACACATCCTGTTGACGAGATGGTGATATGGGTTTGAGACCCGTCCCACAGTTACCATACATTTCTGGTCAATACAAATGTCTCTCTGATTACGATTCAAATGCAAATAATTCTTTTTGCCGACTCTTCGCAATATTTCTGCATAATCTCCAGCATATCTGACATAAGCTCCGCCCTCTCCGGGTATGACCTCTATGTTATGCACTTTTGTGCCGATAGGAAGTGCGCCCACCGGATGAGAGTCACCCTCTTTTGGTCGAACGGGATTTCTGGGTATTTCTGAATAAGTGGTGATAATGTCTCCGATTTCCATCGTTTCTGAGGCTATAATCCAACGAATTTTATCTCCTTTTAAGACAAAATCAAATTAAAGAGTCATTCAAGTGATTCAAGTGTTGAATACCTCCGCCGACGAGCGCTAACTTTGAAGTTCTCAACGGATCATATCTCACATTATAGACCTTTTCTCGAAAGGGTGTACCGTCAGAGTTGGGGGTATTCTTGTAGTCAATCCATCGAAAATATTTCTTGAGTCCACCGCCACATGTCTTTACAATAACTTTTCCAGTTTCGGGATCCCTTCCGCCCAACTTTTGTATTTTCAGTGGCATTATTGTGTACTTATCGTCCAATGGATATATTGGACGCCAATTATATTTATGAGCTTCGGGTGGTTTTCTCCCCGGAAGGGGTGGTCGCGGATGACCTCTGATTCGCGGATAACAAGGTTTAAAGCGAACACTTATTATCTGATTTAAGCTTATGAATGGACTCAATGTTTGGCACAAGTCTTTTGTCCCATTTAGTGATATCGACAACAAAGGCTTCAATGAATTCATTGCCGAAGAAGTAATCGATTCAATAATTATTTATTTAATGAAAATGTAAACAAATATAAGATCTAAAACTATTTAATAGAGTTTTTATAGCAATTCATTTGCTTTCAATACATTTAAAAAGAACTATATTTTAGTACAAATATATATATAACGCCATCTTTTGATTTGTTTTCAATTGAAATCCAAAACTTTTAAAAGTATTTAATAGTTAAATTTCTTTAATATTTGATTAAAATCTAAAATTTAAACTTTTTTTTAACAAATATTTATAACTTTAGAATAACTTTCGGGGAGGCTTTCGGTTGAGTTTTCTCTTTGGATATTTCTTTACTTCTATTGACTTTTCCGGTGATTCCTCTGATTCTTCGCTCTGTTCCTCTATGGTATCACATTCATTATCTTGGTCCTCACCGTCTGAATCATCCCCTTCTTCTTCTTCTTCTTCTTCTTCTTCGTCATCGTCGTCGCCGTCCTCCTCCTCCTCTTCTTCTTCACCGCTTTCTTCTTTTTCTTCACTGTTTTCATCGCTATCATTGTCTTCATTTTCTTCTTTTGTTTTAGCATTAGTTTTAGTTTTAGTTTTAGTTTTAGAAATTTTGTTGACTAACTCTCCGATGGTATCATCAATAGAAGAACTACTTTCAGAACAATTTTCGTCTTTATTATTGTTGGTATCATTCGGTTGAGTCTAAAATTTTAATGAAATTTTTAAAAAAATATTTCTTTATATTATATGCAATATATGTATAAAATATACCACAAAATGAAGACTACTGTTTGTGGCCAAAGAGGGTCGAGGGATGAGTATTGAATTGTTTGGACCCTTAATTAGATTCTTTTGATCTTCTAAATCTCTAAGTTGACCAAGGTCGTGAAGCACATCAATTTTTTGATCAAATTTTGCCTTTTGTTGGGAATATAAAACCATTTCTTTTTCATATCGAGTGATGTCTTCTTTAGCCTTTCGTTTGTATTTATCCTTTTCTCTGTCCGACAACTCCTAAAGTAAAGTATTGTATTGTATTAGTGGCCAATTAATGGCAAATAATGGCTGTTAAACAAACCTTCCAATTTTGGGAACAATATTTGAAAAAATTCACTTCAAGTTTTATCCCTTTTTTCTTGAGATCGTCGGAAGTCTTGTGCATAAATAGAGTGTAAGCGGTGTTCCTCTTCGGAAGTTTTGGCTTCTCTGTGATACTCAGATTAGAGAACTGTTCGTCTAAATCACCCATTTATTGATTGTGTATTAATTTGACAGCACATCAAAAATAACATAAGTAATGACATTTATTGATTCATATTGAACTCCGATTCATTCTAGGAAAGAAACCATAAGAGTTTAAATTAATTTTCATATTTTAATTTACTAGAAAAGGACAGTGACTACACTATGGTTTTTTTTTTGCAAGAATGAATTAGAGTTTAATATGAACTGGCGATCAATAGACTAATTATTTAAATATTAGGAGATTTACTCAACTCTTTATCAGAGCTCCAAAAAGTTCTATACTTTTACTAAGAAATGAATGGAAATCAAATGTTTTTGTGATTCACAAATGAATCCTTTACCGGTTTGCCTTGCTCATTTGAATTTTGGTTATAATAATTAGACAAATATAATAAATAAGACAAATAATACAATTGAATAATAATAATATAATATTAATTATTTAAATTGGGATTAATTTGAAAACAGTCTCAATAATTTGAGTTTTAAATTAATTTAACGGAAAAACACTGCAATTATTGTATTTACTGCAAGTATTATAATCAGAGCTCTCAAATTTCGTAGCTATAGCTAAAGGGTTGGCAAAATACATGAAAAAAAAAATATTATATTTGATATAGAGATAAATGAAGAAAAGCTATATTTTAACGCAAAAGTGTTTTAATTAAATATTTAAAAACTTTAGTTTAATTTATTACTGATAATTTATTGTCATTTTTCCTAATATTAAACCTTTTTACATGTATATAAAAAAAGTTTAAATTTCAATTTTTAATCTCAAATACAATATTCATTTTGATTTCCTATTTCGACAAATTATTTCATTTTGAGTTCAATAAAACATGATATTGTTTTAAATTATTGATTTTTCAATTGATTATTTCTATATCATATGTTATAAATTTTTTTCATGTATTTTACTAACCCCAAAAACTACGACATTTGAGACCAAGAACCATGATTTCTTTATGTGAAAATGTATGTAAGCTTTATTAAAGTTGCTTGATGACTAGTACGTTGTAATCACAGTCCACAGAAAGTTTAAGATAGATTTACTGATCTAGCTTGTTGACAATTACATGTCATTTAGAGATGGCCAAAGGTCGAGGTTTTAGGGGGGTTTAGTTCCGGGTTTTTGGTCAAAATCTCCAGGGGGATATTAAAGTGGTATTTTGAAAAGGGCTAAAAACTCGATAAAAATGCCCAATACATCGTTTTTTTCGATGTTATTGGTTAAATCGATGTTTAATAGACTAGTTTTGATTAAAAAACTTTATTAAATTGATTAAAAAGAATTATTTTAGTCAAATTTCAAATTTTTTGGCAAAATTTTTCAAATTTTCATCAGTGTCACCGTTTGTAAATTTGATTAATTTCTTCAAAAAAGAGTCTTTTAGAGACTTCAAATGATTAAATAACTTAATTAAACTAATTTTAATTAATTATTTAAAACTAATATTTAAAAAAAAGTGAAAATTTCGGTAAAAAATAGTAATCCGAATCGACGCTTCGCGCCGGCTCGAGGTTAGGGGCCCTTTTGAGCGCGATATGTTAGGGGATGTTTTGAGAATTTTCCGATCTCAGGAGGGCATTCCGAAATACCCCCTATTGGCCATGGCTGGTGTAATCTCTACTTGGCTATATAAAATTTAATATTTATTTGTTTATTCGCACTTATTTTTGAACATTATTCATAGTAAAACTTGGCAATTTTCATTTGTAAGCTTTGAAAATTTATCTTGTTAAACTTTCTGTGGACAGTGATTGTAAACTGGGCAAAATTAGGGAAAAAATACATCACCGATAGGATTCTCCTTTAGATGACTCTTTGATATTCTATTATAAATTTATCATATTTTGAGAAAATAGCCCTGATTAATTATTGACATATATTTATGAATAATCTGAAAAACTGTTTCAATGACTAACGTTTTACAAATGTTTTTCATATTATCATAAATTTCGGATGAAATTAATAAAAGTACAACGTTGTCATCAAGCAAGTTTAGTAAAGCTTACATACATTTTCACATAAAGAAATCGTGGTTCTTGTTTGAGACCTCCGATTATAACTTTTCCGACCAATGGTTTGGATTTACATCATTCAGTGATTCATTAAAAGTTCATTAAAATATTTATCAAATTTCAATAAATTATATAAATTTGTATTTATTTGAAATGAATTGATTTAAACATTTATTTTAATTTAATGACTAATAATATGAGTCTGATATGAATTTCATGGATAAAAGTTGGATCAGTCAGTGCCGATCCGTCAGAGGGAAACCCTTCACTTATGCGAAGATAAAATTCAACGATCGTAAGTCTAAAAGCATTTTTTAAAAATCATTTTATTTATTTAATAACTAAATAAAATTTTAATTTATGAAAATATGTGCAAAACATAAGAACCTTATTATTACTAATTTTAAAGATTAACAGATATTTAAGATCTTTAAAAAAAAGAGATGAATAGTTTAAGAAAGAAAAGGTTACTCAAGTTATGACAAGTGTTGTGATTGACTTATAAATTGCGGAAATTTTATTTACTGAAAGTATTTGATTCATTTTGTGACTCTTTTACAACTTATGATAAGAATTTGAGTTATTTCTTGAGCTGACATTATATTGTCGTTGAGCTCAACATTTGTCAGACAAAAACAATGCCATCAAAAGACGAGTATCCGCCAAATATAATGAAAATTGACTTCACTTATAAATGGAATCATAGGTTGAGAAACTAATTTGTGTCAATACATACCTCAATATAAAAAAGATGCAATAAATGAATTCTTTGTAGAAATAGCCAACAGTGAGAGTCGAGTCTTTATTCCGGACTGACTTCTCTTTTAATGATTAAATCGCTGTTCAATACTTCGAGAGATTTATTTGATAAACAAGTGATGTATTGATTCGTTGCCTTATATCGTGACATATCTCGAGACCAGAGCTAATACTCTTTGATTTAATTGAGTTTCCACTCAGAATAGAAACAAATATACAATTTTCGTATTGAATTCATCTGAATATGAATCGAAACATTCATTAATTATTCTTATGATTACTATTATTATTACTTTTAGGGAAAAAAACAATTTTAATAATTGAATCGATAAAAATCTGATAATGAAATGCATTAAATAAATAGCTATTATATTCTGATATTTCTGTCAGACATAATTCTTGTGCCTATATTTAAGCAATAAATTGTGATACAGCGGTAAAGCGTTAAAGCCTAACCTCTGGCAGAGAGTGCCAGCAGAGGCACACAACCGACAAACAACTCAGTTATTTGAATCTATTGCACGAACTTTACTCCAATTGTATTCGTATAGAAGTGTTCACTCATATAACAAATCTCTTTAATTGCATAAATTTATTTATTAGACGAACCAATGATTGAAATATTTTCCGATACTTTTATTGTCGGCTCAGCTTTTGTTGTGCGAAACCCTCTTTTCGTGGCTCACAATATGTTTCGCTTATTTCCACTTTATTTCTAATTTAAGGTCGAATAAACTTAAGTTAATTTATTAGAAAATTCCAAATTAACTCAATCTTATGAGGAATTCGGCGGACAAAACAAATTGTACTTCTTTTCTATTGTAGTGCTTTTTTACTGATATTTTGTTTGCCATTCAACTTGGCTTTTGTTATCAGGGCTAAACTTTTACAATAGTTTCATCTTAAAATGTTTGCCATACAATACAATCTATTTCTTATTAATAAGTTATTAAATCAAAGATAAGTTTTTATTTATTATTTATTGTTTAGAATTTCAATTGTTATGTAAACAACAAATGAAATGTAATTCAAGATTTATTTTCTAAAAATTGGGGAATAATTTGAAATTTTTGAAAATTCTTTTGTCATTTTTTTGAGGAATGCATCGAATGTTTGAAAAATTGAATAAAACTTATTTTAGCCAAAATTTAGTAAACTTCTCGTGCGCTACAATTTTTCCTAAACTCTATTCCTAACAAAAAAAAGGGAATCAATTTTCGGCGGAACCGAAGGCTCGCCATATTCTGTTTGCTTACTTGACTCGGCTTTCAATTTGTTTGACGACGAGTCAGTTTCCTCTTTCTCTCTCTCTTTCATTCTTTTTTTGTGAAACTGAGTCTAACCCTTAGGATATAAGATAACAAAGTTGTGTCGACTTAACGCTATGTCTATTAGTGGTTACGTTTTGCTAACATTTCACAGAAAGTCAAACATTAAGCCTTCAGATGATTGTTATATACATTGACTTCATTTTAATGTAATTTAAGCGATAATTACTTTAAAATTGTTTTTCAATTGAAGTAAAACCAGAGATAATAAAATGGGAATTTATTTTCAAAGAATTTCATTGGATTTTCATTCGGTGTTATCTATTTTTAGGTCAAAAAATTCATTTCACTAAAAGAAAGTTTTTATGTTTTGTAATATCACTGAAAGTTTATTTTGTAATTTTGTTATGAAACGAGAAATTTGATTGAATGTCAAAAACATAAATAAGTATCCATTTGTAAGAATGACTATAGTCTTCAGCAGTGGTCTCAATAGTTATCCATTTCGAGTGAATAATAGTTTATAACTTAGAAATGTTTTGTATTTTTTGTTTAGTAATCGACAAAACCTAATGTTGTATTCAGAATCGATTTCCACTGATTTTGTTGTTATCGCTCAACAAATTCTGATTTATTCACTAATATATTCTTAGATATTTGTGTTTGTGAATGCCTTAAATGACCAAGGATCTCCACTATTTTCCCCAACTCTTTTGTGTGATTCTTGTAATGTTTGTTCTGTTCCCATAACGTGTTAACTGACCAAGATAACTGATAAATGATCACAATTTTCCAAGTTGAGTTGATTTCACTTTTGTTTGATTACTGTATTTCTGGTCGAAATGTTTTTTGTTTTTGAAAAATAGTAATAACACTATTGTAGACAAAAGTGATATTAAAATTCCTGAGCGATGTTTTTGTAGAGCAATAGTTAAATGACCAGAATTTCAATGACTTTCAGTTAAATGGCTTTGAAAATGAAAACTGTTTTTGTTGTCGACATTTGCAATAAGTCTGAAAATGGGAGCAAAGAATGCAATGAATGCAATATTTATTTGCCTTTCGGTTCAATGGTTTTGAGCTCTGATTTATTTCAATGATTATTATCATCCGAAATGTTTTTTCACTCAAATCGGTGTCAAATTTGTTTTCATTAAATTCACTTTTAGTTTCAGGTAATATCAGAGTTTAGGCCAATCTTTGCTCATATAATGACAACTTAGTGGCCGACAAATGCATTCTTGCCTTCATATAAAAACACAGTGAAGTGTCGACACTAATGGGCCGAAGAGTAACTTATTATTGTCTTTGTCTCTAATAATGGTTATTATTCGATGGAATGCCTTTTTCGCACAACACACAAATGATAGGAACCGATAGATTGTACCGCCAATCAAAACAATTCTCAATTCTCAGGCGAGTTATTGTTAGCACAAGAAGTTTGCATTAATATAAATCACATCCAAATGTGTCAATAAATTATCATAAATTCGGTACAAAATAAAACCGATAGAGAAAACAGTTTTGGGTTTGAATTGTAAAATTGGGGAATAGTTTTACCCAAATAGTTCACCAAAAATAAAATCCATAAATTGTTGAAACTCTCGATTTATTCTTCAGTCTATTTGACGGCAAACTCACTGCTGAAGAGATGGCAATAAAAATAATTCTGAATAAATGGTTTGAATTTTGACTATAATTTAATAGTAATTTAGTCTATCATTGACTGCTATCTATCAAAATGAGTCCCAGAATGGCATTAATCCAACACTCATTATAAGAACAAATATTGTAGAGAATGTATTGAACAGCAGCTGCACACTATTGCACACTATTTGGTCCCACATATAAAGACAATCAAAAGTAAATTTCCAAAAAAACTAATGGCTTTTTGACGCCCTCTTCTCTACTAAAAACGCTTTTCTCGGGGCATATATTTCTCATTGGATGGACTCAATCATGTAATTCTGAAGTACTTCTGAATTGAGAATTATCTTTACAGACATTAAGACTTTTAGTGTCTTAAATGTCATTAAAAATCAAAATACTAACTCTTTTTCGCGTTTCATTGAATCTCTGAAATAGTGTTTTGTGTTCAGAGAGTTCTCCCCTTCTTTTATCCCAATTTCTCTCCTGAAATGGTCTTCAAAACTATTAGACATTAGTTTTACTTTCGATGTTTTACTACTCGAAAACTGAAACTTTTATTTTTGTTTTTCTGTTCGGATATTAAAAGTAATGAATGAGCTCTTCGTTTATTGAGATAAACTGTTTCAATACTTTTCGTTACTTTACGATAATATACTGGAAATCATACTTTAAATCATTGATTCCTATAAATGACTTTAGATTTTCTAAAAATTTGTTCAATCATTTATTGAATGGTTTTATTTTTCAAATATATTTTGAAAAAAACATATCATTAAATTCAAAGTCATAATTATCTAAAATATTTCATAAAATTATATTAAATTATTCGGTAATAAATTCTTAAATCCATAGAGTTTTCAAATTGAGTTCATTTTTTATCTTCGTTTTCACTGAATATATTTACGAGTCTTTAAAATATTGGAGAAATACTTAGGAATTAAATTGGATTTCAAATGAAATATTTGAGCTCTAAATTGAGATCATTGAACACTCGTTCAAATATTAGTGCAATTTTTACTTCCATTTATTTCTAGTCTCAAACTTTAGTTAATAATAAATTTTATTAGACTTTTATGAGGAAAGCATTAAATTTTAATAGGAGTCCAAACTAGGCTAGATTTCAAATATTAACTTAAAAAGCATTAATATGATTAAACAAATGATCAAGGTAGTTATTTTATTAATACACTATTATTGTTATCGCACTTCTCCTCAAACAAAATAGTGGAAACTTTGTTCAAAGTTTTTAAAACAAAATTAAATTTGAATCCATTTTTAATTGAAATTCAATTAACTATTCAAA
>JAQFZL010001478.1:0-10312 GCA_034695685.1 Galumna lanceata | reverse complement strand
TCAGGGGGGGTATTCCGGAATACCCCCCCTGTTGGCCATGCCTGGTATAAGTATAAGTTTAAAGGCAAACTTATAAAAATATTTAATAGTCGTAAGGAATAAAAAGGCTCTTAATTGTAATGAATCATATGATCACTTATTGCTAATGATAGAGACCTACACTAAAAACACAATCGTCTGATCGATAAAAAATTATTGAAAAAAACTTAACTTCTTCAGAATCTTCGACAACTTAATTGTCTACAATCTTGTTGAATTAGCTGAGACTTTCGGTAAGGTTTTTTTTCAATAATTTTTAATCAATTTGTGTTGAGACGACTACTTTGGAATACTTTATACAATTGTCTGAATTTAAAGCTTTGGATTGAGTTTGGATTCAGAACTATTGACAATAAAAATGTTGGTTTTTATCTCTTTTATTAAACTGATTAAACACTTGAAAAATATTTTCATAAATAAAACAAATAAATAAAAATAATTTTTGAGACAATATTTTATTTGTATGAAAGTAAACACTTTACGAACCATAGCAACAAAATATGTCATTTTCTCAAATTTGATGGCAAAAGAATTCTACCATATTAGAATGAGCAAGTACAAGTACAAATACAAAGTAAAAGCAATTATAACAAGAGATTTTCATTTAAAGTTTTTATTTGTGTTAAGCATACAATTTTGAAATCATTTATTTATTGTTAAAACATTTTTTTAAAATAAATTTTAAGTGTTTTAATGAATAGTTTTATTATTATTATTATATTATACATAATAATTATTTTCCCATTTTATCGCTTAAAAAAAATAAGTTTTTGTCTGACATTTTGTTATTCAACGATTGCATAAAAGTCAGTGAAAGCGAAATTTGTTTATCCCAGAGACCCACTGACCTCAAGGTTGTCTTCTCTCACTTTATGCTCAATTATGAGCCCCTCTTCACTTATAATCCATTTGTTATCTTTATTTTTCAAGACTCGAGAAAAATAAAAATGTTTTTCACAATAAAGTTCATTGATCTAACTCTGACTCAACTCATATCATGTCAATATTCATATCAACAAATAATCTCTTCATTGAATTATGCTCTAATAAACTAATTGACCTACCATCATTTATTTTTTATTCAAAACAACAATTTCAAAATACTAAAAATTAATTTAAAGCTAAAGTTTAATCTACTTATTATATCAAACAATATTCAGTAAAACAAATCCTAAATATATTTGTTTATTAAATTTGATTACAATAATAGTTTAATTGAGGGCTAATTAAAGTAATATTATAATTTTAACATTGAACTAATATTTTATGGCTAAAGTTGCTTGCTTCAATAAAACTATTATCCATAGTTTTCATTTAAATTAGTTTAAAATATTAAAAGTTATTTAGATATCATTTTCTAATAATACTTTTGTTTGAGAAATAAATACAAATATAAATAAAAATTGAAACAAAAAAGAATATCGAACTGAATATTGAAATCCTATTTAAATAAAAGATATTAATCGGATGTAAAGCGAATATAAAAATACGATTAACCGAAATGATTGCAATAATTGTTATGTAAACCATAAACTCTTTGCCTCTCATCGAATGATTACATAAATAGAGGAATTCGGAGAGAAGTGCACACATCGACACCACATTCACCACCAGAACAGACCGAAATAGCGAAGAGTCGTTGTATTTGGAATCACTTATAGAATGAGACAAATATTTTTCATTCGGCGGATAATAACTCCAATAAACATTCATTACACACATAAATACAAAGAATACTAACTGTAATCTACTGACCATTTTCTTACAAAATTGTAAATTTCTATGAATTTTATTAAAATTAGATGAAAATATTCTTAATTTTGAATATAAAATCATCAAAATATATGGGATATTATTTTTGCCATTATTTTGAATTTCTTTAATAATATTCTTAGTCTTGAAAAAATATAGTAATAAAATCAATATTACATTAGAATTTGCACGCAATACAGAAATTACCCTGCTTATATTGCTTATATTGTAAAATATAAGTCATAAAATTATTTAAAGCGATTTTTTAAAAATTTAAATAAATGCAATTAATTCAAAAATAAAGTAAAAATCTAAACAAAATAATGGTTTTAAAGTTAGATAACCCGAAAAATACAGTTTTAATTACATTAATGTAAAAATTAATTTTTTAATAATTTGTTATACTTTTTGATAAATTAAAAGATAATATTTTACCTTAAATTATGAGATGAGAATTAACTCACAAAACAAAAAAAAAAACATTAAAACTTACCTATAATTATATTAAAACCTAAATTTTACAAAAAAAAAAAGTAATTTACTCTAATATATAAGTCTATTACAACTTCTTATCCCTTATTTTTTTGTTAAGGGTCTCCATATCAGCTCACTTACTGTTCTGCTTAATTAGATTAGAAAATACAATGCGTTAAAATCTATTAGAGATATAAATTATATCATATAATACTGATGAACATTATGATAAAGAAATGACATTTTCTTGTTTAGGAAGTGTTTAGAAGTAAGTTTATATGTTTTCTTAGGTAAAAGTTTAAGAAATTCTTTAAAGTCATTAAAAGGGAAACTAAACGAAAACACAATTATTTGGTTCAGAATTAGATAAAACTAATCAGCAATTGTTTGCTTTAAAATCAAATACATATTTGTTTTGTTATTTGACTTTTAGTCTATAAGTCTATAAGTTTATTAAATTTAAAAAAAGCTTCAATTTATTCAAAAAAACAAAAACTATGAAATCAACAAAATTTGTTATTTTGACGTTTTTGTTATGTCTTTTATCAGACATTTGTTTATTGGAAGCAAAACCTTCAAAAACTAAAGGCGACAAAAATGATGACGAAGACAATGATGACAGTTGTGGTAATGAAGTGGATGACAACGACTGCTGTTGTGACCAAGCTCCTATGGATTGTTGTGGAGATAATAATATGCGCGATCTTTTATCAAGAGAACTAATTTCTAGAGAACTTAATACTGAAGAGCCAAGGGTATTATCTATTTTTTTTAATATTTAATGGTTAATGTTTTGTAAATTATAATATTAAGTTAAACTGCAAGAATAACTTGCAAAACATAATTAAATAAACCACTAAACTTGTGGTATTGTCCGAAAGTTTTGGCTATTATCGTATAGCCTTCGTCAGGAGAGACACAAAAAACTTGGGACTCATTTTTGGTTCCATAAGAAAAGTTTAGGGTAGAGATAGGAATATGATATGTCATCAAAATGTCATCGTTTTATAATATTGTTTGAATATTTTATTTATATATATATTTAAAGGGTATGTTTGGAAAACCTTCTTTTGAGCAAAGAGTGAGAGGAGCCCGAGTGAGGGGATGGGAAAATTCAATCGGCACCAGAATAAGTGACATTCTTCTGGGCCCACCCGTCTCCAGTGCAACCGTCAACCGAGCAATAATGCAAAGGGAAGTCGCTTTCCAAAGGAATAGAAATGGACAAAGGAGTAGAGCCAGAAGAGGATCACAACAGCGCTCCACAAATAGAAACAGATCGCGACAACCAAATGGTAGAAGAGGTGGACAAAGAAGACGAAGAAGAGGCCGTCAAAGAGGACAAAGAAGTGGACAGAGAAATGGACAGCGAAGTCGAAGTGAGTGTAAGTGTCTTTTGAACTTAAATTAAATAATTACTATTCATTTCAGATAATAATAGGCAGAGAAGAGACACTTACAAAGTATTAGAGATAAATTAACAAACGGCTATTTAATTAAAAAGATATGAGCAAGGTATTAACATGACTTAAACTTTAAATTCATTAATTCTAATACTTTAAAATAATTTTATGTTTTTTTTAAAAATTTTTTTAATTAAAATAATAATAATAATAATAATAATAATAATTGCGCCGAAAAATAGCAAATTTGACGAATGGTTTACTCGACTTAAATAACTTAACAAAAAGAGCACAAAATGTCAAATAAATCAAAATTCAATCTTAAATATCGAATATTTTCAAAATAAGTGAAAAATTGGAGAAAAGTTTAAAAATTAGTCAAATATATAAACTTTGCATTTAATGAACGCCAAAAACACTTTCAATTCTGTTTTGTTTTCGTCGACAAAAAAAACTAAATAAAAAAATCTGAATCCAAAGGCCGACTCAATCGGAGACGTTATGGCTCTCAATGGGGGCATCGATCGGTCCCTCATCTTCGTCGTAGTCTTCAGTCGCCAAATGTGCGAATTTATTTGAAGTCGTATAAGCCTTTAAAGATGGAAATCAAATATTAATGACTGGATAACATTTCAAATATAAATTACAACTTTGCGCTCTTCCTCCTCATCAGATCTGTTGCTCATTCGGGGCGGTTTGTTATTAGAGTCTGGTTTCAAGTTATCGCGTTTCCGATTATTTGGATAACGATTGGAGCTATTGTTTCCTCTCGCAGACGACCTCTGGTCGCGTCCGTCTTTCTCTTCATTCCGGACGGACACTATTTTGGGTGAAGTTATTGGTTCGTAATTATTTCTCTTCATTATATATTTGGGCGCACTTTCGTTACTCCTTTCACTTGTTTTGCGCGAACGAGAGCTTCGATTGGATCCGTTACTCTTATAATTATCTTCAAAATCACGGCCTGAATCTGAGCCTTTCCGGGACCGGGAATTACCGCTAACATTACTGCCAGCACTAATCCGACGAATTCTTTCTTCAGAAGTATTCTCTCTTTTTTTAGTAAATTCTTTTTCTTTGAGAAGTTTTTGTTCGATTTCCTGTTCGCGCGCCGCCGTATTCACCGGTTTTGCGCCGCCGAAAATCGCAGAATTAGTGGCTGTGCTCTCATCGCTTTCTAAAGGTTTGGAGCGGGGCTTCAAATTAAGTTTTGGTCTTTCTTTAGGTTCTGGTTTCGGACTAATATTACGACTCTCATAATCGTCTCGTTCTCCACCTCTTCTGTCCTGTCTATCGAACCCATAGTCTCGTCGATTGTCATTCCTTTCTCCTCGTCTTTCATTGAAGTTTCTGTTCGTTTGTCGGTTGGAATCATCGAATCGACGACTAAAACGATCATTAGAGTCATAGTCACGACTTTCGTCTCGACTTTCAGTCCTTCCATTGAATCGATTGCCGTATCGATTGTTCGATCGGTCAAATCCACGATCATTTTGACGCTCAAATCCGCGATCATTGGAATAACTGTTGAATCCTCTGTCAAATCCTCTGTCAAAACCCCTATCATTAGATGGTTTAAATCCTCTGTCGCTCTCAAACCGTCGGTTCTGATAAGAAGAGTCTTCATTTCTGTTTCTTTGCATATTTTTATCAGAAGAGGAGTAATCATTTGATCCGTTTCTTGAGTTATAACTCTGAAAATTGTCACGATTTGTATCTCTAGAAGTATTTTCTTCGCGAGGATTTAACCTCCAATTAGTAGCGGTTCTGTCCTGTCTTTCTTCGCGGTGGTGTTCGCGACCACTGTTTTCTAAAATATCAAAAATTAATTTAAAATTATTGAGAATTAAGGCATACCTGAGTTTTCTCCCGCGAGACCCACTTTGAGCTGACGGTTCCTAAATGTGTCGCCATTCATAGATAGTGCGTCGATTAAAGACTGTCTGTCGGGGAAATCGGCGTAAGCGAAGCCTCTCATCCGACCGTTAGTAGTGGGAAGACTAACGTCAACCACCTGTGCGTCCATTCGTTTATAATTATATAAAATTTCGATTCAAAGCTTACATTTAATTTTTGAAAATATCTGATTATCTCCTGTTCTGAGACATCGTAGGGAAGATTTCCCAAATAGGCTTTGAAGGGAGGGGTTGTCGGCACTCGACTTAAATCAAAGTCAGGTCCGCGCGTCGACTTCGGGGCCGTCGGTAACAACACTTTAGTTGTGTTTTCTCTCTTATAGTTGAGAGTATATGTGTCTAAACATTCAAAATAATATTAATATTGTTTTCATTTTGTTTAATAGTAATACCATCGAGGATGTCATCTTCAATAGAATCTGCCCAATCAAGTTTTTTAGTGTTAACCACATTAAACCCCTGCGGAGCTGACGTCTCGTCCGCCAAAAAATTGGATAACGGAATGGCCTTTCGGTTAGGCTTTTTTCCCTTTCCTTTTCCTGAAGACATCAAAAATATATACAATTATTTAATAAATCAATTATTTTATAATAATTTAAGTAAAATATTGCTCTAAAGTTGAAAATCGATTTCAAAACACTTTTGTTGATATAAATCAGTTCTACAAAACTTTAAGTTTAAAAAAAACTCAAATAATTGATTGTAACTCAAAAATATTAATATATTTTAAATAAAAAGTCATTAAATAAAATATTTTTAAACAAATAATAAGTAATTAAATTAAAATCATATTTAAGACTCGCCTGAATTGGTAGCCATGCTTTTGATCCAATGCTTATGAACTGAACAAATGGACAAAAATATAGCTCAACGACAGGTCTCTCACATCGATATTGAATTGATATGAAGTTATGTGTCGTATAAACACTTTAAATAACGTTACGCTTAAAAGAGGAGAGAAATTCAATAAAATTTATTATTAATTTTATTTTAAATCATAATTTTTCTCTTATTTTGAATATTTTATTTATAATTTTCTTTCACTAAAACCTTATATTTATATATAATTTAAAAATTAAATAAAAAATAAAAATCATTTAATGCGAGTCTTAAAGAATATATTTGATGTCAAAAAACTCTATAAATATACTCACTATAAGTGTATTAATAAAAACACTATTTTAATGAAAAAATGTTTAGTTCTGTAAGGGATTTAAATCTTTAATTTAGTGTTAATTTTGATGAAAATAATTATATAATTTGTTTATTTTATTCATATATTTTGTTAAATTTGATCGAAAGTAAATTAGTTTAATTTGGGGGTCATATAAGAGGTGTAAAGTAAGTGAAATATTAAGACATAATTTATGTTTGAATAAAATCCACGTTTGCTTTGATTTCCAGATTTTGATGTGAATTACGTAATATTTAATACAAACATTAATTGAGTTAACGATTACTTCAATTAATTATATATCTAATGTTTTTTCAATTAAATAAGTTTTGACACAAAATTATCGTTAATTTGTTTTTATTTTTTGTTTTGTGTTTTTATTTGAAATAATGTCTGAAGACTTGAATCGAAATAAAGTAAACGGAGTCGAAGAAAGTGTTGACACCGAAGATGTCTCGAAACCAGTGGTTAAAAAAGTGGCGAAACACGACTCCGGGGCCGCAGATCTCGAAAAAGTGACAGATTTTGAAGAAGAGCGCGAAATCTCATCGCAAGACATCGCAGGAGTCAGTAATCACTTAATTGTTGATATTTTTAAAAATTCTTAAAATATCTAAATTTGAAGGCAATGTCTTTGTTTGGCGACAAACGATCCAAAGAAACGGCTGAAAGGGTTGCGCGACTCAAGGAATTGGCAAAAGTTATGGTCAGAAAAGAAGACGTAGAACTCATTGTATGTCAAACTTTCCCTTTAATTGCCTTTAATTTTATATTTAATTCAACAAAAGATGAAAGAAATGGAAATTCCGAGAAATACCGCAGAACTCAAACTAAGGGAATGCGACGGAAGTGTTGTCGAAGCGCTCATTGCGTTAACCGATTAATTGGTTTATTTAAGTGAATAAACTACTAGTCGTTCCCCAATTGATTCACTCATTTTCTCACAACTCATTCATTCATTTTTTTAATAAATAAAATAAAATAAAAATTCAGTTATTTTTTATTTCGGTTCTGTTTTTTAAGTTTTATTAAATTAAACTTAAAAAGAATAAGAGCTCAGAATTGGTTTTTGGTCTTCCATTTTGGGTATCGAAGACTCAATCTTTTGTTCTGTAAGAGAAGCCACAGAATCGGTTTGTGGGGCCAATGGTTGAGACAATTGTTGAGCCAAAGGCTGAGGAATTGATTCAATTTGATGTTGAGTGAGTGGTTCAGTCGGTGACTCTACTTTTTGTTCGACCGCTTCTGGAATTGCTGGAAGTGTTTGGTTCTTCGAAACTTCCAAATCATGAGTATTTGTTAAGGGTTTGTCTAATTGAGACAAATTTGGGGCGAAGTTTAATGGTTTGGTTTGCGTTGAAAATACATTCGATTGGATTTGAGGATTGGTTTCAACTATTAGTTGTCGACCGCTTTCGATGGGTTTCACAGCAAATACTGAAAGTGGTTGAGTCAAAATCCTTTTAGCCGGTGATAAAAGTGTTGTTCGCGACACAACTGGCAATGGCTGACCGATCATTGGTTGGCTCACAACTGGTTGACTGACAATTGGTTGGCTGACGAGTGGAGTGGCGATAAGTCGGGGTTCGGTGTATCTAATGAAGTTGAGTGGAATGGAATTGGGTATTGCGGCCAAATTACCGGCTCTCAAACTGAACAGGTATTGAGGAATAATTTTCGGGACATTAAAGTTGGTGGCGGGTAATGCCGTTCCAAGAGATGCTGGAATTCTGCTGGGAATGAGAACAGATCCAGTTCTTAATGGAATCGATGCAATCGGCAAAACTGATTGGACGACGTGTTGACCACAACTGACGGCACTGACCAACAATACAACTGAAAAAAAAGTTACTTTAATTTGTATTTAATCCTTAAGTCTTACCGCTTAAGAACTTTGAAAACATTTTCTTTCTTTTGTTAATAAATTATTAATATATGAAAAGTAAAACTGAAGTCCCTTTTTATAGATTCTGTGTTTCATATTTCAATTGAAAATTCAATTGTGGCCAATCGCTCCTCTTTGATGACAGAATGACCTCAAATCTATTTATAATACATATCTAAAGACAATATTTATAGTGAAGTGAGGTTTGGGTCATATTTTGGGTCATTTTATAGCATTGAGAAGTCTTTTCAATGCATTAACCGCTCAAATAACGATAATTTGTGGGGATTTAAGAGAAAAGGCATTTGAAGTCTATTCTTGCAATTCTGGGAAATCCATGAATCGTTTAAATAGAATAAACAGAATTTGTTCTAAACCTGTCATTGAATATAATTATTGATTGGTTTTAGTTTAAAACTTTTAGATAAATGAAAACCGAATTCAATGACATTAAAAGTTAAGTTAAAATTTTCTATTATTTGTTAAATCTTTTATTTTTATTTTCACTTTCAATGACACAATTCTTAATTCATAAATGATTTGAAGTAAAGTTTATTAGTTTTCAAATTAATAATCAATTGTTTTATTTTTTTATTTTCAATAAGTAAATTGTATTAAAAGACTTATGTATATTCAAAAAAAATATTTAATTTTTGATTCCATATAATCCATATTTTGCTGATTTTAGTACATAAATCCATAAATATGTCAGACTTTTCAGTCCATATAAATTTCGGCTCTGGTCATAATTAATGCTGAAACTTAGCACCTTGCACATTCCATTTGAAAGCTTAATATTATTATCTTTCTTAACATTTTGTAATTCTGACTATAAGTTATGGCCAGTAAAGGAATAATTTGTTTTGAATTGAAATTCATTTCAATCGATTGTTGACATTATTTACAGTTATTTCTCGTGAACTTATTTCACACAAATATTAAAAACATTTCAAAACTAAAATCGTTTGAAATTCAAATTCAGTTTTCGATTTGAATCGCCATAAATAGTCTTAAATCCAGAGAACTCTTCCTATTTGAGCGATGGTTCAGAAAAAGTCAGGAAACGGAAGATGCAAAATGGATACCACTTTGAAAAACAAAAAGATATTGAGAACCTGTGCTTTGATTGGTATTGTAGTGATCGCGTCTTTCATTGCCTACAGACAACTCAAGCGATAGTTGAAGACACTTAAAGACCAAACAGAAGATCATTTTTTTTCAGAAGAATAATATTTCCTTAAATTCTTTTATAAATGAATAAAATTTTTAATTTTGTCTGAAATTTATGTCTTAAAAACAAAAGAAAAGATCAAAACTTTTGAGAACTTTTGTAATTCATTTGTTTCCCAAAATTTATTACGAAAATCAATATTATTTGAAGATCTGTAGAATTGATTTGATTTATAATTGGATTTTGTGCTATTCTTTTAATTATTTATGAAATTGTAATCATCGGTACTTTTATTTCAGTATTTATGTCTCTATTCTTAACTTAAATTCAAAACTAAAATCTGTTTAAAAAACCGAAGAATAGAATAAAGAAAATAATAAAAACATTTATTAATTTTTTGGATTTTTTTTTCAAATTATTGAGTTTCAAATTTCAAATTTTCAAACTTTTTATGGAATATTAGGAAAAAGTATTATTATTATTCAAAAAGTAATGATA
>JAQFZL010001477.1:0-10314 GCA_034695685.1 Galumna lanceata | reverse complement strand
TTTAGACCAAAGTTTAAACTTTAAACTTTACTTAAATATCTCAATATATAGAGATGTAGTTAATGGCGTGACTCTACTTAACTGTACTTTACTTACAATTTGTTAGTTATTTCAAGTTCTATAGAATAAGAACATTGAATTCATATATATTTGTATCAATAATTTGTTGGTATATTAAGAAAATATTATTTTGTGAAAATGATTGAAAAAAATGATTTCAAAAAAGAATTATTGGATTACAAGTTATGAGTTTTATAAGTGAAGGAAATTTTGATATAAAAACTTTTGATCAAAAAGTATGCATTAATATGACTATCGCTCACAAAATTTTAATATCATTTACAGATTCAGAGTTTTTTTGAGTGAAGAGAAAATGGAAAAAAATTATGAAACACACCATAGATTTGATCATTAAATTAAATATATATATAAAAGCATATAATTTAGTTCAACAAACATTAAAAAGAAAAGCCATTAGAAAAAACTATTACTTTAAGGCATCGTTACTAAAGTATTAACTGATTAGTTAATGTGTAATCATATTTCCAGTTTTGATGAACATTGACTACAAGAATGAGATAATATATATTATATACAAAAAGTTATGACAATATATTTAAAAATCTATTTCACTCATCACTCAAATCAAAAATTTGAATGAATTGAAAGTTTGTAAAAAATGTCTATTGTATTGAATTGTATGTTTGAAGAAGAAGTTCTCTAAATCTTTTATAGACAACAAAATGGAAAACACTGTCATTATATTGACTGTAATATAGAGTATTGATATTCAGCAGTAATGGGCGCCGACAGCAGTGGACTGAATTAAAAAAAAGTTGGGAATATATTTAGTTATTGAGCGAAAGCTGTCTGACATTAAAGCGACTGACGCTTTATTTCCTGTTCAGTAAAACTGAGTCAAACGAAATGTCAAAAATAGTGAATATAAAATAAAGAGCAGACGACTAATAATACCACACTTTGGATATATTGGACGTAAGAAGAGATCAGTGGATAGTTTTGGAAAAAAGAAATTTTGCAAAACAAATCTCATAACAAACTATCATTAATCAAAACATAGCGGTTTGAAAAGCCTAGTGAGTGCTGGTCTGGTTGGCTCTCCTCAACCCAACTGGAATTATAGTAGAATTGCATTTATTTTGTGAGGCAAAGTATCGGTAGTGAAGTTAGCCCTAGGACATTCAAAATAAAACAGAATCTGGAATATAATAGAATAGAGAAAATATCAAAATATCCATTTGGGCTCTTTTGATGGCAAACGAGACCCGAATAAATAATGCGATTATGATATCAAACACAAACTAATGGCTTATATGATGAAGATGTTAGTGATGTTCCACAATTGCCACTAATTACAGCCGCTCTCCATAAGTTAAATGAGTCTAATCTATGAGAACTCAACTGGAAATTAATTGAGAGTCGATTTTATACCAAAAATGATATAAACTTTTCTCTGTCTTCAAAGACTCAATTCGTTTCATTCATTGGAATGGAAAGTGTGCTCTACTCCTAATGTGAACCCAAACAGATGGTAACTGATGTCATAATGACCGACCCATCAGACAAAGGTATGGAGAGGGAGTCCATAATTAGCATATATGGCTGAGCACGCAATACAACAATACATATTGGCATCAATTCTTGTAATCAATTCTCTGTTCGCCCAATAAATTAATTGACTGAAAGCCAAACGCAGTTATTATTAAATGAGTTTCATTTCGTTCTCTATTCTTATATTTGAAAATCGATGAATACCAAGATTCAATTGAATGGATACTTTAACAAAATTAATGGTATTTCAAAAATTAGAGATATTTCCAAAAGTTTCAAATAAATATTCGGTTTAATATTCTTTAAAGAAATGGATGTATTTGACAGTAAAGAGCACAGGACTGGGTCTGGAGATAGAGATGGCACACAAATTACAAGTTTTATGTGAAATATCATTACGAAGAAGAATAAAAGTTGAAAATAATTCAATATATTTATATATATTTCCATTTCATGAATGCTTCACAAAAATTATTTCGCTTTTGTATTGTAATGATGTCTGAATTCATTGAAAATATAACTATTTTATAAAATGAAATATTAAATCAAATAGAATTGAAGTGCAATGAAGTCGAGAGACAACAGAAACAAATGCACACAAAATCTCTGGAAATCTTTTGCAATAATTTTTCAAAAGACATTTCTGGCCTCAGATATGAACAAATCGTTCCCTAAAGGCTTTCATAAAAATTGAGAATCAGTGAAGGAGTGAAAGAGTGAGTGAGTGAGAGAGAGTGTGTGTATGTGTGTGTGTGAGAGGGAGGGAGAGAGAGAAAGACTTTTATTAACTTTTATTGAATAAAAAGCTTTGTGTTATATCTGAAATAGTGATGCAAAGTTTTATAAAGATTGTAATGATTTTAATGACGACAACAATTGTTTGTCCAAAAGTTTTATAAAATGGAATTTCTATCGATTTTATAGTTTTCTTAAAGTTATGGTTAAAATTTCACATTTTATTAGAAAATTATTTATTTTAAATAAATGACATATTTTTTATTTGATACTAAAGGAAATAATACTATTAGTAATTAATTGAGTGGAAAGTTATCCAACTTCTCATTATTTAGAAGTTTGATAAATAACACTCTTTGAAGAATTTTCAGTGTTTTGAACAACAAAAATAACACTCTTTTGCCGGAATTTGCGATTGATTTATAAAAGAGAGAGAATTTGGTTACTGTTTGACGTTTATATCTTTATATAGATTTTTGGTCATCTTTTCGATTGAAAAAGAATCTAATTTTAGAGCCATATGTTTGAAAGTACATCAAAATAATGGAAACAATGTTCTGATAATCGGCACTAAATTACTTTTGATGCGGTAATCACTCTATGAGCCACTGATCAGAAAAAATATCTGATTTCTCTCTATTATATAAACTCAAAAAATAAATTATTTTTTCGCATAAAAATTATTGATTTATTGTGAATGTCTGACCCATTCAATCATTAAATGGTAATATATTTGAAGATTTTTAAGCTTAAGTCTATCCCTGGGCACGAATGCAGGCATTGCTTATATTTGATTCCAAATGCTTGACTTGATTTCAATTTTGAAAAAATATTTTTGGATAATCAAATGGAAGGAATAGTGGGGAAAGTCGTCTATAAAGGACTCAACGGAAAACATTTGCTGTGAAAAGTAATAAACTATTTGAAAGAATGGCGAACACTATTATCGCGTCCAATGATCTCAATTCGGAGAAATTCGTTGATTCGATTATTCCGTTTATTCCCAGTTTGTCATAGATTAGAGCCAAAAGAAATGATGCAAATATAAGAACAGAATTAGAAGACATCCGAAGCAATAGACTCTGAGAACTCATTTGATGAAAGCTCTGTCCCTTAATATGCAATAATTAAGTGATGACTTTATGGCGTGCCCTCAACGCAAACATTCACTTCTTATTCACAAAAACATTATTATTATAGGAATAGCTCTTCAAAGAAAAAAAAAGTTCAGAAAAATTCAATTCTATTGATTTGAGAAAAACTTTAATTTAGAGATAAAAAGAAAGATCTTTCAAATCCTTATCTGATTTTAAATTTTTTTAATCAAAGTCTTCATTATTTGTTAATTCATTTATCAAAAAAAATTTATAAAAAATATATTAAAACTCAATTAAATTAATTATAACAATAATTAGATTTAATGAAAGACTTACTGTAAACTCTGAGTTCCTTTTCCTTCCTAACGGTCTGAAAACTGGGGGCCTCAGCGCTCACCTGATTTTGGAAAAAAAATCAATAAAGTCATTACAATGAACTTCAAACTTATTGAAAAAAATAAAAAATAAAAGTATCCCCGGATTAGTTGGTATTCACTAAAAGCCTTCAAAATGAAAAATGGAGTTGAAATGAATGAGAAGATCAAAGACTCGAATTTTGCTCTAACTTTCGATATTCACCCCATTTTAAATTTAAACAATAGAGAATGTGCTAGAATGTACTAGACACTTTAAAAGATTATAAAAAAGAGATGCTCTAACAGATTCTCAAAAAATATTTATAAAGTTTATATATTTTGTATGATTTGAAAGAGAAATATGAAATTAATGACTTACTTCGCATCTATAGGTGCCGTCTGTGTGCAGATCAGTCATCGAGAGGTAAACATTTCCGTAACTCGATTTTGATAACTATAAATATGAGTGAAATAAAAAATATATTCTGACGTAAAAAAGAAATTTAGAAAAAAAAGATATTTCCATACATTACTTATAATCCTATTTTGAATTTGTGTTTTATATTTTCATAGATCATTTCATATGTGTTCTATACATATATCTATACATTTTATAACATTGTTTTGATGTTCAGTTCAACTTTAAAAGGAATACTTCACTCCATAGACTTAAAGTCAGAGAACATTATGTTATGAATAAAGTGGATGTGAATTATATAAAATTGCATCAAAAGAAGTCCCCATTTATTCCCTTTTGTCCCCCATTTCTATTCTGAAGACTATTTTTTAGGTAATGATTGGATAGAAATAAGTAGTCTATTCATAGAAGAAAAGTTAAATTAATGTAATTAAATGCATAGAACACTACAGCCATGTTTGAGCCACCAAATTAAATGTGAGCTCATGCACAACAAAAGTTTATGCCCTTGCATCAATTTAAAATTTAAGTCGTGTCACAAACCGAACATATGTGCACTGATTCCCATTTCTTGTTCAAACATTAGCTCTAAAAAACTTTATTTTTTGATAAATTTTTGTTTTGGGTTTTTATGAATAAAAATGAGTGCAAACAAAGTGTCGAAACACTGACTAATCTTTTAATAAGATTTGAAATTTTCTTTAAATTATTATCATTTTATAGAATTATGTTATAAAAATACAAACCATTAAAGTATTTAATTATTAAATAAATGAGTAAATGAGTTAAATTTACATAGATGTTCGCCAAAACAAATTTAATAGAACTTAATGAATACTAAATAAAATATTCAATGAATAAAGAGAAAAATGTTTTAGTTTATATGCAAATGATTTGCATTAGGAAATCATTTTGTATTCGAGACTCACATTTGGTTTGTTTTTCTAAAATTTTAATTATATGAATATTTTAATCGATTTTTACATTTTCTTATTTAACATATAATTGAGTTATTTTTTTGTTCATTCATTGAAATTAAACTGAAGTTTGAAAATCAAAAGACAAGTGCTCTCAATAATCCCTAAGTTATGAATGAGTCAATGATCCGATTCAAGTGAATAATCGATAAAATCAAGAAATCATAAGAAAAATCATTTTATAAATTAAACGAAAAAAAGCTGAACATAAAGTTTTGGCAAAAGTATTAAATTGAATTAAAAGTGTTTTGTCGTCTTTCAATTGTATAGTTTGGGTGCCATTAATTATTTGGAGATTTTCAATCTTTAAGAGGGCTTTACTTGCATTCAGAAACAACTTTCAGGTCTTTGCCAGACATCTAATCAATTATATTATTGTTGTCCAACTTATGTCCAAAAATCAAAGAAGTGATTCATCAGAAGATAAATGATTCGCTACTATCTATCAGTTACTTAAACATTGAGAATGTGTTCACGAATTCGACCGATAAATAAAACATTTGATTGCAATCTATTATTATTTTGTATTTAAATAAATAATTTCTATTTATTAGATTTTTTCTGCAATTAATTGTATGAAACTAACAATAAATCATTTCAACAAAAGATATATCGGATTATTGTTTGACAAAAGAGTTAAATCTAATTTAGTGACCACTAAATGCAAAATCATTGTAACTATTGATCATAAAATTTAAATAATTATCTAAATTTCAGACAACAAATGGTTTAATTTGAGTTAATGTAGTAATTAATTGAGTGTTAGACTCGAGATAATCAAAGTTAATGTTTAGACAATAAAATTTTATTGAAATATATAACGGATTAAATATGAAATATAAAACACATAAAAAAGACTTACGTCGAGATATATTCCTCGCGATTCATACTTCTGTTTAGGGGGTGTGTCGTTGGGAACCCATCGATAAAACTCGCCGTTAGAGTTATACCATTTGATTGAATAGAGCTCATCATTTTCCAACTCATACGAACAATTGAGCCAAACCGGGTCTCCCATAATGACAGAAGAGGGGACGTCAACCCGAGTAAGTCTTAGCGATAAAACACCTAAAATATTGATAAAACAAAAAATATTTTATTCTATAAATTTAATGTTGAAATAAATTAAATTTATATAAATAAGTGCTCATACATTACAAAACACTTTTTATGCAACTTTTACTAATGCTATTCCAAGTAAAATGAGCAAGTAAAAACATATTTAATAATTGATAATTTTTGTAATATTAAAGTAATGGAAGTATTCATTTGTTTGACAACTAATGGTATAATTAGTGAGTAATTATGAGTATTGAAATTAATTCCGTATAACATAAATGTTGACAATAATTGTAACAAAAGTTAAGAGAAACGTCTAAACGTCTAAAATGTCAATAAATGAAATCTAAAATAAATTTTGATTTTATTTATTTATCGTAAATTAAAACGAATAAACAGAATGTGTACTAAAACAAACAAATTGTAGGAACAGTTGTATGAGTGGTACCACACAATGGCATGTCTTCTGGGATTCGCAAAACTAAACTAAACAGAGAATATGGGCAGCAGTTGTGAACAGAAGAAATGAACAAATGAATTATAAACGAGGCTTTCCTCGTCTCTGATGTTAATGAATTGAAGAGGAATAGGTGTATGCCTTCAGTCGTCTTATACTTGTTATGCTTCACAACGAATTGACAGAAAGCACACCATTTATGTCGGTTTATAAGAATGTAGAGATAGGGGGAGAGAGAGAATGTTGTGAAAGTGTTGTACAAGCTGAATATTGTGTTGCGTGACCTGTCTCACTGTCTCACTGTGTTCTCATCTGAGAATCTCAAATGCAAAGAATCCTAATATGAAATAAAGAACTCTCTCTTTCTCTTCTATTTTCTCTCTTCTCTTCATTTTAATAATGTTTGATATTATTATACTTTTAGAGTCTTATATTGATTCGCATTAAAGTGTTTTAATGGTTTTTTATAGAAAGGGGTCTTTATATCTGTATCAGTGCTTTGAGTAATATTTTTGTCGCTAACATTCAAGTAATTAGCTTTTGGTGAGAAAATTACTAAAAAATGATCAGTTTTTGAAATGGAATTCTATGAAACTTATTATCAGAGCTTAAACTTATTATCAATTCTTGAATAAGAAAAAGAATGAATGAATGACTGAATAGCGAATCAGATCTTTGTTCTCATTCTTCGTTAAAATAAATGAAACGATGAATCATAAAATGTATATTCATTTGAATGTAAAGTTAAAATCAAATGGAAATGTGAGACAACAGCTGAATAAACAGATAAAAACAATGTTTGGATATGAAGTGCCACTGCGTTTACCATCTTCTCATCCAATCGTTACTATCGTTTGGATCACTGTTTCAAATGTGGATAAAACTGTTCTAATCGTCTATCTTTTCAATATATAGCACACAAACTATTGAAGCGCTCTCTTCACTATCCCTTCCAAATCGAGTAATTGCTTTAAGGGTCAGAACTCAATTCTGACTTTACTTTGGGTTAAGTAATATTGGATTAATATTTTGTCTAAAATTGTAATATAAGTTCAAAGTTTAAATTAATTTAAAATCTAATTAAAAAAGATTTTCTTTTCAGATTATTAAGTGATCTAAACATCACTAACTGTTATAAAAGTATTTAAAAAATTCTTTCCAATTCTTTACAATAATTTCCATTTCTTTGGACTTTTATTTTATTGAAAAAAAGTTAGTTATTATTAGTCGATGAAAACAATATTTAAAAAGTGATTTGAAAATTGTTTTATGTTATTAACCTTCAGTTTACAAAAGAAACTGAAAATAAAATATTTGACAAAAAATGATAGAAATGAGACTATTATTCATATCATTCAAACTAATTGTAATGAGAATGACTTTTGACAAAATGAAATGTATTATCACCTGTTTTGATACGTTAGAGTAGGGTTTTAATTATTTTGCACTCAGTTTAAAGTCAGTTATAATTTTACACTAATTTAAGTGACATTTTCGTAAAACTCCTTCATTTATACAAATTAACACAAAAGTCGATGAAATATTATGACAAAACTTTATAATTTTTAGAATAAAAACACAAATCTTTATAAAACCAGAGATTGCAAAAGGTGTGTAAGGGTAGGGTACTTTGCTTTTAAATCTAGGTTATTTTGCCGATTTTTCATTCTTTAGGCATATTCTGGAACCCACTATTAGCCATCTCTGATAAAACATCTTTTTAAAAACCACTAAAACTCAACAAAATAATAGTGAACTTTATATAAATAATTCTTAATAATCTCAAGACATTAAAATACAATCATTTTTGAATATTTGTTGAAAAACCTCTTTTTATTAAATCCAATATAAAACAATTTTGTGAGTCAGCAGTCAGTTCATCACTTCTTCCACCTCTTTATTATAGAAATGATAAAATAGAGTTCATAGTATAGAGAAGGGCCGTTAGTAATGCCAGTGTAAGTACCAAAACTGGTCAAATGAGGACTGATATGAGTCATATATCATTGGGTCCAAAACCCATGTGTGGAGAGATCTAAATGTAATGCAAAGATATAACAAAATTATACACTTCGGCAAAACATACGAGTGTCGGATTTGATGCCAATTCAAAGAACTGTTAGCTCACACATAATCAAGGAATGATAGTTATTGGTAACTATTATAATGCTTTCAGCTTTACATCTTTCATACACTGATACACTCTCCCACTCTATCATTCATTCTTTATGTGATGGACGAACTGACCGGTGTTGGGGTTTGCCATTCAAGCAATTAGTTGGTAAACACATAGCGTTGTGCTGAGCATTTCCGAAAAGGTATTCACAGAAACTCTATTATTATTTTTGTATATATAACTGGGGATAACATTCGAGTGGAGTCCTACTAATCTCTAAGTCATAGCATAGGCCATAAGCCATTGACTATTTTGCCATTTATTGTTGGATATAATTTAAATAGTTATAATCAACAGTATTTTAGTCAATGTTATTCAAAAAGTATTTTATATGATTGCGAGAGAAATGAGAATCATATCAATGATTTTCTTATAATTACACTATAATTGAATTAAAGTGTAATTATTCTGTTATTAAAGCAAAATATTAAAACATTATCCGATCCTCTGTTTCAGTATATTTGCCTCAAATGAAAGTTATGACAGAATACTTGACAGAAGCCATTGTCGGTCACAGGAAACGCTATTAGAGCTCAAATGAATCAAAAAATTATCTCCTCATCAAATGGTTTGCACTTCTTTTTATTTTATATTCTTCAATACTTTCATTTTATGAGACAATACATCAGCAGTAACTCAAAAGCCAATTGCCAGTGGAACGGGTCTGTGCGCTGTCGGTTACGGTGTGAGCCATGTAGTGTTGTGTACAACTGGCGTCAGATGCGTGGATGCATCTGTTCATTCGTTTCGTTCGTTTCCTCTCCAGTCATCACAACAATCAACAATCAAAGCTTTGAACCCCCGAACAGTCAAACCTGAAAATTTGGGTATCTGTGCGATCTGCCTGTCCTGACAGTTATCCATACAATACATATTAGATTAGATATTATGTTTGAATACTATTTGATTGTAAGAACAAAAACATTTTTTAAATCAAAGCACAAAAAAAACAAAAAGAAAATTAATTTTAATATTTTATTAGAAAATGAATGAATTCATTGATTTTTTGCAAAACTGTTGCAAATCAGTCATTAGTATTGGCTTTTGATCTAAACTATTAGAACCTTTAGTACTCGAAACCAAACAAATTTCAAACACACATTTAATTCTGAATGAAGTGATCGATTGATAAGTTGTTCAATACATGCATAATAGTAGGAGAATAGCGGACAGACTTGAATGACATTTACTATTCATTTAGTATTCAAAATCGTTTGCATTAAAACTACGAAATTCTATAAAAGCTATAAAGACGTCGACAAATGCTATTTGAATAACAATAGATGTTTAATGTTTAGTATGTCGTAAAACTTGATATACTTTTGCTTAAGAAGATTATTACTCCATATACACAATACAAACACTTATGTATTTCTCATCACATACTTTGTCAGTATTAACCATTTGTGCTAAAAAAAATATCACGATAAAAATTCTTTGTAAACTATCTTGGTGATAATATACAAA
>JAQFZL010001476.1:0-10315 GCA_034695685.1 Galumna lanceata | reverse complement strand
GTATTATTCATTGCTATGAATGACAACATATGTGACGCCGCAGTCGTTGAGATCAGTCACAACCAAATCAAATATAAGTCTCATTTTCAACACAACTTTACCCTCGAAGAGATTTCTAAAATAATAAACTCCAGAGGAATGCAAAAGAATTATTACTCAATAATAAAGAAATCATTTAAAGTCATAACCGATGATATTTTGAATAAATTTTCCTTCAATTATAAAAATGTTAAAAATTTGAACAAAATTGTAATCATCGGCTCATCTCAACTCATTCAAGACTTCAAACAATATATCAGAAACAGCGCTAAATATGATAATAACATTATCTATGATTGCGATCCCATCCGAATGATAATTAAGGGAACATTACTTTATGGCAATCAATACTACCGTAGAGTTGATATAAATGAAGTATCGCTTTATGACATTAAATCCATTATTAAAACGAATTCATCGTCTAATACTCCGCTGGATTTGATTCAAAAGAACAAACCTTTTCCGATTAGTAAAGTTCACACCCTTGGAAAAAATCTTGACATATCCATTTACCCTGTTACTGTTGAAATTTATCAAGAAAGTAAAAATACAAATTGCATTAAAGTCGACTGTTATAAAGTATTTCCCAGAAATGTTTGCAATTTAAAGCCATTTCCTCCATATAATCATAATATTGTAATTGGTTTCAACCCTTTGGGTGATGTCTTCGTTAAGTCAGCTGTCGATCCAATGAAAATCAAAACTACTTTTTCTGTCGAACAACAGAGGATTGGTATCACTATTAGGGATATGTTTACTGAACAATAGTTTTTACAAAAAATTTTGATGAAAGTGGCGATACCTAAACCTCAAATTCAAAGCAAACCCATTCCCATCCCCAGAACTAATCAGAAAACAACAGTTAATTCAGAAGTAGAGGAAAAAAGAAAAGAATTGAAAGAATATCTGAAATTAGTTGAGGAAAGAATGAAAAAATGTGATAAAATGAGTGCACTTTTAAGAGAAAACTTTGAAAAACAAATAGAAGAGTCAATGAATACCATCACATCTAAAGATTCAACACTTAAAGAACTTATGCTTCAGAAAAAGCTTTTGGAGAAAATTATGGAAAAAACCCAACGTTTTATTAAATAATTAATAATTTTAATTAAATTTAAAAGAAAAAAAATTGTAATCATTTTCAGTATTATTAATAATAATTGGTTTAAAACATTAGTCTTTTCAGAATTGATTTATTGATTACTTCTTTGATATTTAAACAAATAATTCATTTATATTAAAACCTGAAGTAATTATTATATGAAACGTTAATAAACCAATAAATACAATAATTTTGTGAAAAATTTATTTTGTTAACTTATGTTTTTTATTATTATAAACGAAGTTCAAGAAACAAATTTATTAGAAATTAATTTCTTAACCAAACCTTTTATTTAAGGGTTATATTGAATACACATTAAATTCATTAATCATTTGAATCATAAAATATTGAATAAAGTATGAAATATTAAGAATTTTAAGAAAAATCAATATTTAATGAAAAAAGAGTTATTTAGTAAAACATAATAAAAATTTGTTAAAAAATTCTTCTAATTTTACCACAAATATACTAAACTTTGACAACTTTTTTAATAATTGATATCTAATAATAAAGAGCTAACACTTTGAATGACTTTTCACTTATTAAATAAAATTTGAAGAAAACAAAAATTAAAAAATAAATTTCAAAAATTATTGAAATTAATTTCAATTAAAGACAGAAACTAATCTTCGATAACAAATAGACATACAATGGATGACAGAAAAAGACCTAACATTGAAGAGGAGAATGACTCAAATGAGGAATCCTTAGAAGAGGGAGAAATAAAGTCAGACACAGAACCAGAAAGAGTTGGGGAAACCTATGATGAGGCAAAACAACGACAAATGGGAAGAGTTAGTGATGCTTTCGGTTTGAAATCATCTGAAGACCCTGGTTATTATTTCACAAAGAGTATCAGACATGACAAATATAAGCGTTTATTGTCGAATGCGTGGACCAGAAGAGGATTACCTGAACCTAAATGGGAGCCATCCTTTCACGATGAAAGACTCATAAAGCGTTCGCCCACTCGTCGACACAGAATTGAAGAACGAGGAGAACAGTCGTTTACTGAACCCTTGAGTACTTCCCCAAAAACTTCCAAATATTTGAGGTATTATTTACAGAGAGAACAAAGCGGTCGATCCCCGGGTCAAGTCATATCTGCCCAAGGTTCGAGTGAACAACCTTTCAATGTTCCCCCAATAAGTCGGGAGACGACACCTCCATTGCCTTATGAAAGGCTCAGACAAAGATCTCGTACTCCCCCTAAATGTCTGAGTTGTGAAAAGATTCACTCTCGATATCATCGAAAAAGGATTCCACAAAGTAGTGGACATCGCAGTCGTTCCAGAAGTAGGTCTCCTATAAGAGAATCACCAGAAGTACCTGGTATGTCTCAACTTATTAGTTATTATAGAAGTGGTCGAACTGAACCTCCAATTTCTGTTCCTCAAAGATTTCCTCGAATCGCTCCCTTCACTTTGGGTCGGCCTCAGAGATGGTACCCTCAAAGACACTCTTTGCCTCCACTTATTGGAATACCTCCTCGAAGATTACCTCGAATTCCTCCTTCCGTACGATTTGAAAGGCAAAGAGCCGTTACTCCAACTTTACAAAACCCGGAACAAAGTGAAGAACCAAATACAGACAATACTGGTTGGGACTATAATCAGGGTCAGTAGTCATAGACAAGTGAGGACTCAAACGAGAGAACAGTTTCCGAATGAGTTTTAATTTATAGACAATTTATTTTAAAATAAATTATTTATTCAATAGTTTTACACTTAATTCCCATTAAATTCTTAATTCAAATCTTTAATAATATTTAAAATATAAAATAATTATAAATATTCGTATAATTTATGAAATGATGTGTCCTTTAATAGTAAAATACACAATAATTTTATGTAATTCAATAAATTACTAGTTATTTTGATTAACCATGTTGATTCATACTTCCATTTTAGGTATTCCTTTCCTTTTCTTCTGAAGGAAATGACTCTGACGTTCAATAAATGATAGGATATATTAATTGTAAGTCACGTATTCAAGTATTTTTCACATTTAAATTTAGCAAGATCATAATTTTTGATCACATTAACAAAAATAAATTATGATATCTGTTTTGCAAAATGATCAAGTATCAATTTGATTTTGTTTAAATCTATTTAAATAATTTTTCATGGTGAATATGAAAACTACTTGATTTCACCTTACTCATTATCTACAACTTTTTATGCTTATGTGTGGCTCTCAGAGTAATACAAGAAGACAATTGTCAGAAGTGATGTTCGGATGTGATGTTAATGAAGAACAGTTTAAACGTCGTTTGAAAATGATCAAGGTAATGATTGATAATGTTGAAGATACAAATATGAGCAAGCATAAAAGTATCAAATATTTGTTGAGAAAATATTTTAAGAAAACCACTGAAAGTGCGATAATCACCGAAAATGTGGTTTATGTTGACTCGGATTTCAAGACTAAAACTGAATTCAAAAAAATTATCAGAAAATACTTTTCAGCGAAAGTCAAAACTCTGGACACAAATCGCAACTCTTTTACAGATGTTCTCAACTCTGAAGTCAAAAATAATTCAAATATTAATTCAGAGAATTATTTTGAATCAATCATTGCCGGGGAAAAAGTGTCCTTGGTTAATCTAATTTATCTGCAACTTACCTTTAATAATGGCACAATAGTACCTGGTCTATTTATGACGAATAATGGCCAAACAGTTATGATTGAAATGATCAAGCTAATTGATAGGTTTCGATTTGTTAAGAACCATAATCTGAAGGTAACTGCAGTTGAGCTGCGCTTTGAAAATACTGAAACAGTTATGATAGTGTTATTGCCGGACACCGACTATTCTTTACCACAACTGAAAAGTGAGCTCAACTCACAAATTATCAATCAATTGATGGATGAATTTAATTCTGATGTCGTGGAAGTGTTTTTACCGAAATTCAAAATGAGTTCTAATTATAATCTGATGTCATCTTTAAGAGAATTGGGTGTCAAAGACCTCTTCGATAAAAGTAGCGCCGACTTATCCGGCATTTCCTCTCAGACAGAGTTTGAGATTTTAGATATGAATCATACCATTGATATTGAATTGAATAAAGAGATGGTAGAAGTGGTGAGCTTTGATTCACAAATGTTTCGCAATATACTACCTTGCTCAATCAATGACAAATCAGACAGAACTTCAAGCTGGGTCAATTTTAATGGATCACATGAAAAGGTTATACTGAATCGACCCTTTCTATACCTGATGGTGACTTTGAGTGATGTAAATCAAATTAATTGTTTGCTATTATTAGGGGAATGTAATAATCCATTGATTGATAATAAATGACTAAAAAATAGTAAATATGTTTTTCATTTAATCTCTTAATTGTCAACACTTTAAATGATTTTTAAATATTTTTATAATATTTTTTAAAATTCATTTAAAGATAAAAATTAAAAAAAAATAATTAAAAAAGATTTACATTTGAAAACATTTAATTAGAAAATAAAAAAGTATTTAAATGTTAATATATTGAAAATAAATAAATGATCTTGTTAGAAAACTATTCAAAGAATCTGTAAAATAAGTTTTTAAAATATTTTTTGTTTGAAATCTAAATATAAAAATGAGTCATAGATTAGTGATAACTTCAGATTAACTACTCTTTTATATATAACTTTGTTTTTTTATAAAACTAGTTCTTTATCAGACGTTTCTACGCGTTTTCAACAAGTTGTCCTTGATCTTTGATCAATGCAATAAAGTTGCTAGAGTTTATTGCAATATATTATATCAGAGTTTATATTATAGTAGACTCTACTCGATAATGTTTATAAGAAATAAGGAAACTCAGTAATCAAACACTCAAATGATTACAAATTATATAATAATGGTTCCAGTAATTGGTTCTTGGTAACAGTCTTTCCAAGAATATAAACTGCGAAGTAAATAACTAAAACTTAATTTATTTTGATGACTATTCATAGTATGAATTTCACAGCAAATGTTTTCTAAAAACTTATTAAAATATAGTTTTTTAATCTGAAAAATGTAAGTATTTTTTACTTTTAATACTATTTATAATGAAAAAAATTAATAAATAACTAGTTTAAACCACTAATTCATGAGAATATTTTATTAGGATGATTATTTGAAAGTTACTTGATAATTTTTTTTAATAATAAATAGAATTTATTAAAAATATATTATTAATAATATTGTATTTCAGGGAAAATAATAGAGAGTTTTTTAAAGACTATTATAAATTCCTTGGAGTGGAGAGGAATGCCTCAGAGGAGTCTATACTCAGAGCATTCAGACAAAAGTCACGTCAATACCATCCGGACAAAGTCGAGGGCAATGAAGAACTCATGAAATTATTGACTCAAATCAAAGTCACTCTTTTAGACCCAAATAAGAAAGAAAAATATGACGACACGTATGAACCGGACAGCGATGAGTCGGCACAGGATATGACTCAAAAACTGTATTTATATACCGGAAGAAAACTGTCTGAAAGTTATATCGAAAAAATTAATTTCTGGAAAAATGAGATAAAATTCTTTGATCTGAAGAATAACATTGAATTTATTGGCGAAAAATGGGTTGAATTGAGGGAAAAGTTGACTCAAACACCAGTATATAAACCTGGAAAACCTATTCGAAAAGAATACCAGGATTACCTTAAAGAGAACACTAAAGGTTTTGATCTCAAGTCATGTCTCAAACAATTAATACCAGAAAATATATGGGATTTAGAAGTATTGCCAAAGTCTTCAGAAGCACTGATTAAAATGGAGCTCAAATCTGACCCTGATTGGTTTTTTGCAATTGGTGAATATGAGAAAGCACTTTTTCTTTTATCTGAATCAGGAAGGAACAATGAGATAATGAGCAAGGCTAAACTGTTGTTTACTCAGAACAAGTTTAATGAATGTCTACTTTATTGCCGTTATTTAATGAATGTCAACAAATACAGTCCCGAACCAACTCTAATGGTTTTAAAACTAATTGAAAAAAATAACAAGGACATTCACCAACCATTGGTTTGTGCGGCACAACATTATTCTGAAGAGGAAGGCATACAAAAACTTATGTTAGAAAAACTAATTGAAAAAAGGCTTTTGTTTGAAGCAAAAAATCTCTTAGAAAACAACCAAATTCTCAAAGAAGAGAACAAAAAAGAACTAGACCAAATCAATGATAAACTTCAAGATAAAATCTATGAAGTTTTAAAAGACCAAGTCTATAATTCTAATTTCAAGTCAATGGCAGAGTTCATTAGTTCTTATCCGTCATCTCAAACAGCAATTAATAAATTATTGGCAGAACTGACCATGGACAGAAAGTTGAGTGAACTCCCAGCAAACTTTAGGGCAATGCTCTCAATGTTAAATGGCTCAGTACTAATTCTCAAGAAAGAATTTACCAAGGCATTTGAATTTTTAATGGAAGCCTTATTTATCTATCCATTGGAGTCAACAATTGATGCCATAATAATTCTTCTTCAAAGTGGAAATCAAACCAAAGATTTAATTGACCAGTTTATGAGCAAGCTCAAATTAGAAGAATTAGAAATACCAAGTGTTCATCAATACGTTGAAGGACTCAAAAGTAGTGAAATGTTAAGAACTGTCACTAAATTTGAGCGAAATATTCAAAACCAAAAGTTAAGTCATTTTGAAAAAGCAATGCTTTATATAGACTTATGTATGGCATGCGCTCATCCCATGGCTTTGGCCAACAACTTGTGTTTGTCTAGTGTTCATCTTCTCAGTTGTATTCGGGATCAGTCGAGTGATTTGCCAACAGTTTATGCATTTAGAAACACAATATGCGAATTGTGTGCAACAGTTTTAATGTTCACTGAAAAATACCTTGATCCTATTGCAATAACACACTTTGGTCGAATCACATTCAAAATAATGAGCAATGCACATAATTTACTTGCTCAAAAAGTTAGAGATGACAAAAGTTCATCCTTTAATAAAAAGAAAAGTACCAAAGACTTAATCGAAGAAAACCATAAAATTCTATTCGATTTAATCAATCAAATGCTCAACAAATCAATAAAAGTCAGTCCTATTCTATCTCTTAATTTGACCAAAAGTGCTGACCTATTCTATATAAACATGGTCAATCATCAATTCTTAGAGAAATACTATAATTATATGATTGTTAATCACCCGAAACATCCGCTCAATTATCTCTTTAAATATTATCTCTTTGAAGGCAATTGGAAGAACTGGTTTGAGCAAGATACTTTTAATAATAGCCGGTTCAATTGCATGCAATCATTGCTCGATAAAAACAATATGAATATCAATAAAATGGAAGAAACACTCTTATGGCCAGTAATAAGACGGGATAAAAATGGATGGATTTATAAAAAGAACTTATCACTAAACTTACCAGGCACAACTTATACTTCAGTTGATGGCATAACCCTTGACCTCGAGAACGGCACTTTTCAGATCAACTTTTCTCAAAGTTCTAATTGTCCAAGAGTCATTTGTGATTCAGATGTTAAGGAAATTCTTGAGAAAGGCCTGTCTTATGGCCTTTTTAGTTTGGACCAAGCTGATTTGGAATTAGGATATTTTCCATTTCAGAAGATGAGATATTTACCTGGTAATTTGAAGAACACAAATTACCTTGCCACTATTTTTCATGCGGATTATTTGCTGAAAATGTTCGCTATGGAGACAGAAGTCTGTGCGAAGAAACCATTCGAGTTTCAAAGTGACCAAGATAACTTTCTCAAAGTATTGCCCAAAAAGCTCAGGACAAAATTAAAAATGAGAGAAAGCAAAGATTCAAATTTTGGAAAAGCACACAGGTAATTTTTAGATGCTTGATTACTTTATTAAAATATTTACTTGTTCATTAGGTTTTGGATTGAAGCTGATGATATAATGATCAGGGAAGAAAAACTTGGTGATAATAAAAAGAGGTTGAAATTCATTGGATGTCCTATGCTTATCAAGGAACATTTACTCAAACAAGACTCTCAAGGTGAATATGTGGATGACCTTGATAATGATGATGACTTTTGCGACAGTCTTTTCAATATTTCACCGGAAAAGAAATTTTCCGAAAATTTCACCGAAAATTACGACACAATTGGAAAATATTTCCCAATTTTTCTTCGTTTGAGAGAAATATTGAAATTAAGTGCAATTTTAGGTATTTTGAGAAATATTTACAACACTATGGAAGAGGCCAAGAATTTGGTAGAAATTGAGCATGATAATGTTAAGAAAGTGCTCCGACAAATCAGACAAAATGTCACTTATCCTATCAATACTGAAAGTCGTGTCAGTGAACTATTCCAGGACACTCTTAGAGCGAATGGAGTTTATGATGAGAGTCGTGTCCAATACAGTGAAATAATGAGAGTTAAGCGGGAAATACGACAATCACTGGTTGTGGCCGAACATAAGCTGTTCGATAATTTAACAAGCTCATTATACGATGGCTTAGGTATAGGTCGGTCGTCAAACTTGCAAGTTTATGTTAGGAATTGGATTGTCAATGGCAGTGAAAGTGACTTGCTCATTCAATTATGTAGACTTCTTAAGGAAAAAGAGATCGAAAAACTGACCCGTTTTGGAAAATATTTAAAATCGAAAAATGTAAACTTGCACAAATGTGATGTCCATTCAGACATGACAAGTGGCAATTGGGTGCCTGCTGCTTTTTCCATGTCTGATGATAGGAAGTGTTATGGAGGGGTGTGTCTTATGCCAAGACTAAATGACCAAGTTAATGGTGAGATATCTTGTAATATTTAATCCTGTATGAATTATTTTATCATTAATTTAACCTAGCACAATCACCTATTGGCAGAGGAACTTACAGTTCAAACACTCAACACTTCACAGTGAGACCAAATGACCTCAACACTGGTCAGCCCACGTCTGCTAACCGACAATTGGCCGCTGAGATCAGAGCCAGAGGACTGGCAGGCGATGAAGCGGGACATATACTTGCAGTTGTGCTTGGTGGTTTAATGAGTGCTGATAATTTAGTACCGATGAGTAGATCTGTAAATCGGGGTTTGTATAGAAGTCATGAATCTATGGTTAAGACATATTTGAAGGCCAACATTGACAATAGACATGCACGTTGTGAACTAGAGACCAAACAAATGTACCAAGGTGGAGCAGACAGGCCCACCGGTTTGGCATATCAAATCAAATTCGTTGACCATGGCAATAAACTTGTTGACCATGGTACTCTTTCCCAAATATTTGGACAACGAGTGGTTAGTAATCCTATCAGAGGTGTTATGCTTAACAAACCTAAAAAGGAATAAGTAACCATGGTGATTCATTAATTCACAGTTAATTATCATTTTTGAATAATTTTATATTTAATCAATTGTTAAATACTTTGCATTTATAAATGAATATAAATAAGAATGAAAGTTTATTAATTTCTTAATTATATTTTATAAATAATATTTATATCTTTAATAAAAACAAAAAGTTATGTTTAATATTCAATTATTTTACTCATTTATTTGAAAATATAAATAGGTTATTTACCATGTTTATATTTGCTATTTTCCTATTACTGCTATACAAATAATTCTGATATCTTAATAATTAGAAAATATAATAATATTTGCATGCTCAATTTATTGTTATTTCATTATTTGCAACTTAATTAAAAGATCTACTTAAAAATTAATACAATATTAAACCATAGAATAAATTGTTATAACTTTAGTGGAGATAAAAACAATTATATGTCAAAATGGGTGGAAAACAACTCATCAGATACTATATTAAGTGTTTCAGCGATAATTTCAGCGCCTTATATGTTATATAAACTAATAAACGGCACATCATATCAATGGTGTCGAGTTTTAATAAATTTTTAAATATCAGTCAATTGGTTTTACTCCAATTTAAACATTCTTTAAAAAATAGATTAAATAATTTAGTAATTAATTATAAATAAATTAAATTATGAATAAAAAACTTTCAGTCTTTCAACAAAAAATTAAGATTTTAATCTTTTATTGAGTAATGAAAAAGTAATTCAATTAATAGTTTTATTATTTATTGGTATAAATCAAGTGTTGAATAGAAATGATTTTAATTATAATTTTAATTAGAATAAAATGATCCGAAAAATTCTTCGTAATTAAAGTGAAATGTATTTTAATATTAAAGCAAATTATTTTTCCTGTAATTAAAAAATAATCT
>JAQFZL010001475.1:0-10317 GCA_034695685.1 Galumna lanceata | reverse complement strand
ATTATGTTTTAATTTATTTATTTTTCAAATTTCATAATTTTAATATTTTTTTAAATAAAATTTTTGCAAAAATTATTGTTTTTTGGAAAATATGCACTTATTTTTAAAATATGCGTTTATATGCATCTATTAACTTGGTCATTTTGACTCTCAAATTATAATCAAGATAGATATCTAATCACGACATCGATATCTATTATCGATAAAAATATACACTTGCATATGATTTCATGGTCTGATGATAACCAAAACATTCAACAAAAATAAGAAATTAGTTCTCTCTTTCTCTTCCTCTCTTTCAGCTATTCTTTTAAAATTTTGATAAAAAACAAAACCAAAGTATAAATTTATTTTCATTTAGTAAAGAGCCATAAAAAAGAGATTTCCCTTTTGGAAACACATGTCGTTTTCTAAGTTCTGCCATAAAGAGAGTATCATTAGAGTAGCGGAAAAGACGAATGACTTTCCATTTAAATAATCGGAAAAACTAAAAGTAGTGGTATTTGAAAACTATTTATAGAAAATAATTTTAGGGTAAAAACTAGTAGTAATACATTTAATTAAAACATTAACACATTTTCCGATTTAAAATTTTATTCGCAATTATTTTTTCTTTAAAATATTTACATTTAATTATTTTTACATAAAAACAATTCTAATTCAATGAGCGATAAATTCAATGTATTTTTAAGCAATTATTAGGCATTTGTTTGTTTGAAGAGATTTGAAACAATTATAAAAAAAATTACAAAAAAAAACAATAAAATCTTATAAACATATAATGAAATAACAGTTAATTTACTAAAAGAATTATACAATTAATAAATATAATTAGATTTTGAGATAAAACCGATAATTATTTGAATCAATTAAATGACAAACACTTTTGAAAAGAAGCGAAAATTACTGAAACAAACAAATCTATTCAAACATAAAATAAATTAATTCTAATAAAAATAAGTCTTATTTAAACAAAACATTGTATCGGAAGAGATAACATTTCTTTGATTTGTAGGCAATTAAGTAGAGGTTTAAATATTTAGAAGAATAATGTCTTATATATTCTTAATAAAAAACAACGAAAAGTTCGATCCATTATTTGTAATAAGTTTTCAAATTTAGTTCAAAGTTTTCATTTTTAGAGAATATTTTCTTTCCTTTTATTTTTAATACAAATTTGTTCGCAAATGAGATAAAATTTTTGATTAAATTTGGATTAAATGCTCTAAAAATGTTTATTTAATGCAAATTTTGAATAATGAGTGAAGAAGTGGTGAATTTGGATAAGAAAACAGATCCCAATTTGAGCTATTCTTCAATTAAGTGCTGGAAAAACAATTTTGATTTTCAAACTCTGATAACAATTGAGAGAAAACTAATGAAATTTTGTTTGAATAGGAAATAATGGTCTCATCAAAGACTCAAACAATGATTTATCACTTGATTATAGCCTTCACTCGATTTATATAATGCGATCAATCGATCCAAAAAATCACAAAAACAGTCAATTCTTTGATTTTTGTGTAAAACTCTTCAATCAATTAATTACTGAAAAATATTTATAGAATAGATTTCAATAAAAAGAGAAAAGACTATCTTCTCAAGTGATGGTCAATCGTCGTCGTCATCATCTTCTTTGACAAATATCTCAAATTCTTCGAGAAAGTTGGCCCCAAACATAGCAAAGAGTGCACCGGCATAAGTGCCCAACACAATAGTCAGGGCAACTTTCAATAAACCAAATCTTACTTTTGGCGGTTCGTGGAAGAGGTCTTCGTCGTCGTCATACCACGAATCTGAGTCACTATCACTCGACTGCGTCCCTGTCTTTGAGCTATAATTCCGAACAAAAAGACGATAATCGGAAGAATTACAAGAAGTGATAACTAATTGTCTTATATTATAACTATTAATGAAGTGATTATTATTTCCAACAAATCTATTATTCATTTTATTAAACATTTTTAAAGAAAATTTCTTTATTTCCAAATTTGGTTCACTAAATGTCTTGAGTTTTGGAACAATTGATGACTCATAATGTGATGATCTCTTGTAGATAATGGACGGAATAATTGGTTTAACATTTTTTATAATTAGAGTTTTAATTAAATTGATATACATTTCATTAATAAATTCAAAACTAAAGGCATTTATTACACGATTTGTATAAAATAAAACTAAAATTTAACGAAAATTAGTGTAAAATTCAATTCAAATAAAACTAATTACTATTTATTAATGATTTTAAACGATTTAAATGATTTGAGACGAGTTTTGCCTCAAAAAGACAGAGCTATGAATGGAATAAAAGTCTGTTTTATATACAGTCTGTAGTCATCTCTGAATTCATGCGATACTGAATAACAAAAAATATTTTTAGTCAGAACTCAAACTCAGAGACAGACTCTCTGTTACTCTGTTTTCAATCGATACTCAACTCTCTAGTGTTCAACAAAGTTATACCAAATACTTTTAGCTTTTAATATTTTCCCTTATTTTCTTTGTAATAACCATGCACATTTTTCATAAATTTTGTTGTTGTTCTTTCTTTTGTTCAATACTTAGTTGTTAACCTTGCATATTTTTATTGCAATAATCTTGACTTATATAACCAGATTTCTCCCTTTCAAAACACTAGACTTCACTACCATTTGAAACACATTTGGGATGAAATCATAACAAATATTTTTGATGAGAAAATTATTGCATTTCTAATGAATTTAAAGCAATTATTATTATTTAATTATAATTTGTTTAAATAATATATTTATATTTTACTCTAATATTCAGACATTTCTCTTAATTTGCTTTTCATTCAAATGAAAGCAAAACATTGAAAGTCTAAAAGAAAACATTTGTTTGATATAAAACATCCGTAAAACCGATAAAACAAGAAATCAAAACAAAAAATCGTAAGTTTTATCAAAACATTTGTTTTGAACTAAATTTTGTTAAAATATTGGGAAAAGAGTTCAATGAATTTGACTTTCAATTGATTAGTAACTAATCAATAGTTAATTCAGAAAAATTGATGAAAACTTTTTTTTTGTTGAACACAATTTAATACAATTAATATTAATTAAATACTAAATTAGATTATAATATAATTATTATTATATTATAATATATTATAGTAATTACTACTTAAGTCATTATTTTAAGAGTTTTTGATTCTTAAGTCAATTATTGTCTGAATTTTGAGAGTTTGGCCTTAAATTAATGCCTATAAATATAATTACTATTTATGTCACAAATAGTTATGTAATGAAAACGATTCGTAAATTTAAATCAATTCTTCAGATCTGATCACAAATGAGGCCTAAAATACAATCAATTTTAAAACAAGTGTTGAAACGGTATTATTCAACAAATGGGCAAACATTTGAGCCGAAGTCAAACCCAAAATTTATCCGAAATGTGGGAATTATCGCTCACATCGACGCCGGAAAGACTACGACTACTGAAAGAATGCTATACTATTCGGGTCAGACATCAACTATGGGTGAGGTTCACGACGGAGACACTATTATGGACTACTTGGAACAGGAAAGGGAGAGAGGAATTACCATAACCTCCGCATCCATCACTTTTGATTGGAAACGACATCGACTTAATCTGATCGACACTCCGGGTCACGTCGACTTCACAGTAGAGGTGGAGCGGGCGCTCAGTGTTTTGGACGGCGCCGTCACTATTTTGGACGCTTCGGCCGGCGTTGAGGCACAGACAATGACTGTTTGGTCGCAGGCAAACAGATATAATATTCCCCGAATTATTTATTTGAATAAAATGGACAAAACATCTGTTAAAGTGAACCAATCATTGGATAGTATTCATCGAAAATTAGGAGTAAAACCTCTTTTAATTCAAATGCCATTAAATGAGACCAAAGGATTCAATGGTGTCATTGATTTGATATCAATGGAAACTCATGTATGGACTGAAGCCAACAGTACTGATGGCAAACATTTCATAACAACCCTTTTAAAGACAAGCGATCAGTTATTTCCAAAAGCAATTGAATTACGCGAAGAACTTATTGGTTTTATCAGTGATTTGGATGAGAAATTGGCTGAAGAAATACTGAGTGCAGATAAAATTGAAAATATTAGCGAACAGTCGATTCAAAATGCCATCAGACGACTGACAATCAAAGAGTTAGCGTTTCCCACATTATTTGGAAGTTCTTATAAAAACATTGGCGTCCAGTTATTGTTGGACTCAATTTGTAAATACTTTCCGAGTCCTCTCGAAAAGGTTAGAGAAATACAAAAACTCTATTCCGAGAAATTGTGTGCCTTTGCCTTCAAAATAATTTTCGATAAACGGTTGGGTTGTCTCACATTCCTTAGGATATATTCCGGAGAATTAAAAACATCGCAATCTATGTATAACATAAACCGTCAAAAGAAGGAGAAAATCAATAAATTATATATCGCTTTCGCTGATGACTTTCAAGAGGTCTCACAAATAACTTCTGGCAATATTGCGGTCATCACCGGTTTTGTTCACACAAAAAGTGGCGATACATTAGTTTTTTCTCAATCCGAGGCAAATGAAGTGAGTCTTGAAATGAATTTTTTTTTAATCATTTATATATATATATATATTGACAATAATTTTGTAAATTTAGGTCAAAAGAAAGTGTGAATCCGAAAACACTGATATTCAGCCAATATTTGAAAGTCTTTCCATACCTGAGCCCGTATTCTACTGTTCAATAGAGTCGCCCTCACTATCAAAGCTTAAAGACCTGGAATTGGCGCTCTCTAACCTTCAAAGAGAAGATCCTTCTTTCAAAGTATCAGTTGATAAAGATTCCGGTCAGACAGTCATTAAAGGAATGGGAGAATTACATATCGATGTATTAATTATACTTTTTTTCACAAATAATTAAAAACTTTGCATACAATCAGATAATCAAAGATCGAATACTTAAAGAATATGGGGTTAACGCATATTTGGGTCCATTACAAGTCTCATATCGAGAAACCATCTCTGAAACTATCGTCGAAAGTCTCGAAGTCAATAAAATAATCGGTGGAAACAAAAACAAAATCAAAATTGAACTTAAAATTAGACCCATTAAATCAATGAAGAAATTTAACAATCAATTGGTTCGCGTTGTGGTAACAAAAGAGAATGATTTGGGAAAATTAAGAGATGATCATTTGAGAGCCATCGGAACGGGTGTTCGCAATGCTCTCGATTTTGGGCCACTTCTTTCATTTCCAGTAATTGATGTTTGCGTTGATTTGCTTTGGTTTGAGACAACATCGAGAACTTCAATCCCAATGATTACATCAACTGTTAGTCAGTGTATAACTGAGAGTTTAAAAAAGGCTTCACCACAACTATTAGAACCGTTTATGGCTCTGGAAATAACAACACCTGAAAAATATATCGGTTCGATTATCAGCGATTTGTCAGTCCGTCGCAGTCATATCGGAGAAATGCAAACTAAAGCAGATCTTCGAGTCATTAATTCATTGACACCGCTCTCAGAATTAGTCAATTACTCAACTTTTATCAGAACCCTTACCTCAGGAACTGCCAGTTTTACGATGGAATTCAATTCTTATCGACTTATGAATGATTCCGATCAAAACAATGCCATCAAAAAAATGACTGGTTTTGCAGTCAATCATTGAGTGTTTTAAACCATTTATTTACATAATTGTGTTTTTCATTTTCGTTATGAGAGAGAAAGATAGAGAGAGAAGGGACGACATTTTGAAGGTTTGTTTGTCCCTTCATTTTCATTAGTTTTATTGAAGGTTTAATCATTGATTTAAAAATGTGTTCAACAATTAATGCTTAAATTAATATTTATTATTAAATTAACGAATGATTTCACTATTCATCCAATAATTTTAAAAATGTCTTGAATTTCAGGTTCAATGGAAAGCATTCCGCTGACACTTTTAGACTCAAGTTTTTATGTAGTGCTTAACACTTGTGCCAAATGTGACTCAAGAAAACTTTTTGAATGGAAAAAGTTTTGGCTTATGATTAGTGAATTGCCCAACACTTTGAAGGCAAGACTCGTTCAGTCTTTAGGTCGACGGGAACTTCTCAGCGATGAAAACATGGGTTATTTGATAAATAGTGAAATATTAGAACTAAATCTCTATAATTGTCTTAAAAGTGATTTTACAATAAATCTGATTAGAAATGCTTGTCATCGACTCAAATATCTAGACTTAGGCGCCAGAATTCCTAATTTTAATATGATTTCAGTGCAACCATTGACTCAAATGTTTACCGTTTGTCGAAATTTAGAACATTTGAAACTAAAAAACTGTATCGAAGTAAACGACGCAGTCATTGACTCCATTTCCAGAAACTGTCTGTCAATAAAAGTATTACAACTATCGGGATGTTTGGCTGTCACTGATAAGGCTATTAAAATGATTGCCGACAACTGCCCCCTCATTGAAAGTTTAGATTTTAGCAGAACTCCAGTCACTGACGACGGTTTGTGTTATTTCGCGTCTGGTCTCTGCGCTAAACATATTGAAGAACTTTTGGTGAATGAATGCTCTTTTGTTACCACCACTAGTGTTCAACAAGTAATGAAGTACTGCACAAATCTCAAGATTTTTTGTTTTAATGGCACCAGAGCTACAATGGAATCATTTTATCAGGTTATCACTCGTCCCCTTCAAATCCAATTCGATGTTCCCATTAATTAATCACGATTTTTGTCAAATGATTTTATCTCGAATCAAATAGTTTTTTTTAATTAACAACTTTTTATTTTGCAATAAAAACGTATAAAACGATTAAATCAAAGAATTGCAATATTTGTGTGATTAGACATAAGGCAAATGCTTTCAAAATTATAAAAATATATATAAATGAAGTTTTAAGAAATGATTGAAAACTGTATTATATAATCAATAATTCAATCGCTATTAATTAACTCAATTATTTGGGAGAGAGTTATCAGACCAGAACTGGAGAATGAACTCGAACTCACATTACGAAAACTGGTGTCAAGGGTTGAGTCGTTAATATTTGGCTCTTCAGCTAAAAATTCTTCGTTCGGTATTTGAGTTAACATTCGCTCAAAATCGCCGTCAGATTCAAACCCGTCGTCCTCTTCATCCTTACGGTTGTCGTTATTTTTGAGTTTTCGACTCTCATTCATAAAATTTTCTGAAACGCTTTTTCCATCAGATTTGACCTCATTTTTGACCGGAAAAGTCATTTGAGATAATATTCCGTCTAAAGAGTCTTCAAAGTCATCGTCAAAAGAATCGTTTTGTTTTTCTTTCAAAGTTTTTAACTCTTCTGTTGGAATAACTGTTTTGACTATAGGTTTGGATTTTGACTCTTCTTTTGTTTTAAACGGAATTTGATTTGAGTTAGAGTTTTGCATATAATCTCTGGAATGACTGGGAATAGGAGTACTGGCAATGAAGTGATGGCTTTCAGATTGATTTTTAGTTAAACCCGAAGTCATTTCTAATGAATTATCGACTTTTTCAGTGCTTTTATTAATACTATTATTATGTGTTTGAAAGTCTTCGTCGACCACTTCTTTCATAACTGAATCAAAACTCGTGAGAAGACCCTTAAAATCGATGGAATTCTCTTTTTCAAAGTGTTTATCACTACTAAAAATTGGTTTAATTTTTGGTTTGGGAGGACTTAAACCCGTCTCTTGACTCGAATGTTCGCTAAAACTGCATTCAAACCCTCCATAAGTGATGGGATTGTTGTCCGCTAAGAGTTTCTTTCGGAAGCGATCATTCGGTGACTTAATTCGAGTGAAATCCAGTGATGACTGAGTTCTGGGCGAAGACCTCTTTCGCGATGGAAAATATTCGGACAAATTATGGGAATCTTTGGAACAATTGGGCGAACAGTGACTCAAAACTACGTTCGACTCATTCGACGAATCGGTGGATAACTTGGGATTATTTCGTGATTTTCTCGACGACTGTTCACAGACTTCACTCCCTTTCGATATTTTACGTGAATTTATTTGTCTTTTAGGCATCCCTTCAATCGATTAAATACTTTTACTCTTTTATGTTATCTTTAAACACTTCATCGATATCTTCAGATTACATCTAAATCACAGATAATTCAATAAATTAAAGCAAATAAATTCATAAAAATGGAGTAAAACGTTAGTTTGAAAACAAGTCACGTGACGTAAAATAACCGCCAATCTCTGCATCAAAACATTCAATAATAAAAACATTAAAATACAAAAAACGTTACAAAATAAACACATATTTCTAACCCTTTAATTGTTTTTTTATGAAAACAATTTTCTATGAAATTTTGAATAAATTGTAACGCTTTTTGTGAATCCTAATGTAAATTAAAAATTATTTGTTACTAAACATAACAATAAATACTATACTTTTAACATAAAGTAATCAACAAATTTTAGACTAAATTTGTATTCAGAGATAATAAAGTAATTTAAAATGACTCAATAATTTGTTAAATGTTTTACACGTGTTTTAGTTAACAATACAATCATTTAATTATATTTCAACTAATAATATGTGGATTTAATGCGTTATAAGTTTAGTAACTTTTCTCATTGAATGCCATGAATTATATTGAGGAACAAACCAATGAATTGGAGGCTTTGGAAGCCATTTATCCAAACGAATTGAGCGGTTGTTTTGTTACAATTTATCGCTTTTTTTATAAATAAACCATTTATTGATTGAATAGTTGTGAGTCGACAGCCGTTCCCAAAGTTCACAGTATGTCTCCGATCCGACCCCCACTCCGCTAATAATGGAGTCGACGATATTCCCAATACTATATGTGAGTTGTTTTTTACAAATTGTTTTCCGACTTTTGTTTACTTATTGTTGACAACATCTGCAGATGAAGTGGTTCTTCAGTTCACATTCACAGAGACATATCCCGACACAAATCCTATCATTGAATTGATTGAATCGGAGTGTTTAGACGATTGTGACGAACAGGAATTGATTGAACTCTTGGAAACTGAATCAGAGAATAGCTTAGGAATGGTTATGACTTTCACTTTAGTTTCGTTGGCCATCGATTGGATTAATCGTATATCAGATGAAAAAAGAAAAGAAATTAAGGAATCGATAGAAAGGAAGCGTTTGGAGATAGAAGAGGCCGAACGCAAGAAGTTTGAGGGAACCCGAGTTACTGTCGAGTCATTCATGGCGTGGAGAAAGACTTTTGAAGAAGAAATGCAAAAACTCGACAAAAATCTTAAAGAAAAACAGGAAATAAGCAAAAAATTGAGCGGAAAACAGCTCTTTGAGACCAATAAGAATCTGATTGAATCGGATCTACAGTTTCTCGACGAACAAGACTTTGAAGTCGATGTTAAAGTGGATGAGTCTCTCTTTCAAGATATGGATGAACTTGACTTAGACGATGTCCACAATGAGAGGTGAGCTGAGGAGAGGTGAGGCTATCCTTTATTTTTATTAAAAAAAAACTTTTGAATAAATCGATATAAATTAAAATCTAATTTAATTTAAAAATTAATCAAATATTTGTTAAAAGTTTTTAATTTATGAATAAATGTTAATAAAAAGATTTAAGACTTTAATGTTTTGGTTATTGAAATTTGTTGTACGCAATGCAGAGTCCACTCACTTTTGCTGATCGAAACCTTTCTAACTATTATTAGATTTCTTAAGTTTAAATTATTTTCATAATTATTGCGTTTAAGTTTAGGACAGCAGTCTTTTGGGTGTTTTGACTGCGAAATAGTATTATTTTATACAGTTTAACCTCTCAATAGTGAACCCTTTGAATAGTGAAAACCTCTCATTACTAGACTATCAAATAGATTCAAAGTTCTTTCCCATTGAAACTCATGTACACTTAACCTCCTTAATAGTGAGACCCTCTGATTAGTGAACGAAACTCCGTCCCGAGGCATTCACTATCGAGAGGTTTAACTGTATCACTATTATCAGTATTAAATAAGTTAACATCAATTAAATCTGTATTTTGGAATTAAAGCCTAAGAAGTCGACTATTTCGACCCAAAGTGAGGGATTTTATGATCTTGGTCTAATTTTAAAGAATGAATAATATGTACATTTTAATGATCAAATTTTTTTTTGGCAAATGGGTATTGGTTCTTGTCAAATTTGACCGATAAACATTAGAATTTTAAACTTGAAAGAAGCATAAAATTTGAAATTTTAATCAATCATTATAAAAGTTTAAACTTGATAAAATCAATATATGAGTTTAGTTTCAAAATTTTTTTTGATGTGAATGAAATTGAATATAAAAATGAGTAAAACAGAGACTTGAATAACACAAACATATATTTTTATTCAT
>JAQFZL010001474.1:0-10319 GCA_034695685.1 Galumna lanceata | reverse complement strand
GTCACCACTTTTTGTTATACTTATTATTAGTGTTTTATTCAATTGATTCATAACTTCTTCATCAATATATCGACTTTCATTCAATTGTTTGATCCAATTGTTAGTATAGTCTTTGATTTGATTCAAAGCGCTCTCAAATTTAGACTTTTTTGTCTTCAATTGTTTGGGAAAATTCAATTGAAAATCTTCGACCAAAACTTTTTTATTATCAAATTTATTGATCTCTTCTTTAATGTAATCATATGTCTCACGACTGCAGTTATTGTGAATAACATTTAAGTCGATATCATTTGTTTGAAGTTTGTGTTCAATACTCTGACGCATAGATTTCTCATATAATTGAATAGCATTTGAGAAAAGTTTGTTATAATTCTCTTCAATTTCTTCTCTTTTCAATTGATTTCTTCGTTTTATTTCAGGAAAAATAATTTGAAAGAGTTTTTCAGAATATTCTTTAACAAAAGGGTCACAAACATTGAAATAGGCTTGTCTTCTTTGAATTATAACCTTGTTCATATTGTCAGTGTCTGAAATAAACTTATTTGTTATCAAAGATTTCTCCCAATCAGTTAAATAGTTTACAACACTAGTGATAACATTCCTATATATTTGTTGCTTTTGTGACAAAACGTTTTTAAATTTTTCTTCAAATTTATCATTAAATTTATGAATGCTATCAATATTTCCGTTTTTCGCATCCATTGTCTCAAAAATCTTTTCCTTTCCTTTGATGTGATATTTAGTTAATTCTGCTTCAGTTAACTTGAATTCAAAAATATTTTCAATATTTGTATTGATTTTTAATTCAATTAAAGCTTTTATTGTTTTATCGTATTCTTCAACCGATTCATTGAAATACTGCTCAAAGTTTTGGCAATAATTATAGTCTTTATTAAGTTCTTCGTTGACTTCAACCAATTCCTTTTGAAACTCATCTCTTTTATCACAATAATTATCGATAAATCCATCGCTTATATTAAATTTGAGATCAAATTGTTTGAAGACTTGGTCAGCATTTTCTCCCAAATATTTAATAAAATCTTGTATTGAATTGAATTTCTTCTCTAAAATAATAGTTTCCATTTTATTCTTGTAATCTTCAATAGACTTAACTCTATATTCATTCAATTCATTATTCCATCTCTCAATTAAGATATTTTTGAAATAATCTTTGAAATTTTCAAACTCATCCATTAACTAAAAATAAAACAAATTAGTGAATAACAAATCAGAATATTTAAAATTCACCTTGGTATAAATTTTTGACTTGATTATTGCCTTTTTGGTTTCATCATTTACTTCAATAATTGAGTTCACTTTTATATATACATCATTTTCTATTAATTTCTGTTCTTTCAACAAATGATAATTAGTTTTAATTAATTGATTTTTGAGTTTTTCATTCATTAAATGTTTAAAAGTTTCGATAAGTTGTGATAACTTTTCTTCGATAAACTTTTCCCGATTTTGTTCACATTGTTTTGAAACAATAGAATAGTTTGAGTCGAGTCGTGACTCAAGTAATTTATTCAAATTTTCAGTGTTTTCTGTGTTTTCAACGAATAATAATTTGTTATCAAACAATCTTTGAGTTTCTCTGACTAATGAGTTATGTTTTTCATTCAACTCTTCATTTGTTATATAATTGAATCCTTGACTAAAACCCTTCAATTCTTTCAGATGAAAGTCCTGTAAAATAAAGTTATTTCATTATTTGTTTCAAAAACATTGAAGAATAATTACCTCAAATATTTGAACATTAATTCCTGAATTGTCTTCTGATTCTGGTTTTGAATTGTTATTGAAATGATTGGTTTCAAAGGTTAAGTCTTCAAACTTTTCATCATTCAGTTGAGTATCAACTGATTGATATGTTTCAAGACTATTGTCTTGTGATATGTTTTGTGTAGACTTTTCCTTTCTATCAAATATTTGATCCGTTATTTCATTTTCAGTTTCACTCAAAAATGTTTGTTGTGTTTCCCGCGAATGACTTTCTTCTGTTGAGTCAACTCTCCCTTCAGAGGACGGATATTGTGTTTGATCTCCCTTTGAGTCATTCGTTTTGAGATCTGACGTATTTATTGAGTTAAAGGGTGAGTGAGGACTCTCATCATTTGACAAAACTCTTATTGTTCCAGGATATTGATCATGACCTTGGTCATTAATAGAAGTATATTTCCTCAGATGGGTTTCTGAATGTGAGGTACTGTTCACCGATTCTTCAGATATGAGTGACTTTGAATCAACAATAGGGTTGAGCTCATTATTGGGCTCATTATTTTTCAACAAATCAGTGATGTTTTGATCAACGGATTCATTATCACTGGTTTGAAAAGAGGTCATTGAATTGGAAACTTGGGTTAAGTTTTCACTTCTATTTTCTTCCTTTTCATTTGTGTTGTTATCCGACAGTTCGGACATTATTGAGTCAGAGTTAAGAGTACTCTGTTCGTCATCTGTCAGAAAATCGTTGAACTGCTGTTCATCAGCTTTATATTCAGTTGCTTTTTGAAAAGTAGGTACCAAAGTATCTTGCTCATTTTTGGGATTTTCCTCGCCTTCACACTTGTCTTTTGTTGACTTTTCGGATATCAATGAATTTGAGCGAAAGGTTTTCTCGGTTTTTTCGACGTTTACCCAATCAATGAGTTGCTGCTCATCCTCTCTGGTCTCTTCCTCTTTGAGCTCTTCCTCTCTGGTCTCTTCCTCTTTGAGCTCTTCCTCTCTGGTCTCTTCCTCTTTGAGCTCTTCCTCTTTGGTCTCTTCCTCTTCAATGATTTCTATGGATACCGAAGATCTAACACTCTCTGATCTTCTATTTGAGAGGTCTTCGAATTGATTCGGATTGAGTTCTTCATTCAATTTATTAATACAATTGCGGAAGAGTTTTATCAATTGATTGGGTGCTAAACATTCCTCTTCAGAGTCAGCACTAATTTTAGTCTTAATTTCATCGATATTAAAAAGATCGAGTTTTACGAGATTTGAAAACTTTCCAATAAATTCTTCATTAAACTCAACAAAAGACAACTCTCTTTCATTGATATCCATTCCAATGGACGGCAATAAATAACATCTGGTTTTAGATGACTTGACATCAACTTTGAACCTATCCTTTAGATATTGTTCGCCTCCTTTAAAGCCATACAAATAGTTCTTTTCATCAAATTCTTGGTTTGGGTCCCAATTAAGGACTAAATAAATGAGTTCTTGGTATGATTCTGTGCCAAAGTTCTTGTTTATACTTTTCTTCATTGAATTGTTAAGAGCCAGTAGTTCATTTACCTAGATTGTTTTGATAATTAGATTAGTTAAAGTGTTATCATTTAGTAATGGTTTAAGATTTTTAAAAATACCACAATTTCTCCACTTTTTAGATACAAAACTGTTGACGATATGACACAAAATAAGTCAATGATATCATCGACTAATTTAGTATTTGAGGATTCATTTTCTTTTCCAAACACTTGAGTTGAGTCCATAAGAAAGACAGCAGTGTTTTGTTCGTCTCCTTTCAATACAAAGGGTTTAGACCACATCCGAACCGATGGTCTTTTATCTTCACTTTCAGACCACATATTATGAAGTTTAAAGTTTTTTGGCGGCCAAACATCCCTTTCACTGTTCAAAAAGTTTGTCAAACAACTGAATATCACTTCTTTTTCTAAATGATTAGATTCTTTGATAGAAATGAGGGCAAAGTTTTGACATTCTTTTACTTCTGACACAATTGTGGTCAAAACTTCTTCATTGAGTTTGTATTTGCCATTACTCTCGACTTCTATAACAGTAACCACTTCTGAATTGGAGGCCATCTTTGATATAAACTTTAGAACAAAGAAAAGTCAAATAATCAGTAAAATAAGAGATAAAAAAAGCCAAATATAACTTACTTGTTTCACAAGACAGTTGAACAACTGTTGTCTTGGTCAATTTAAATATTCAAAGTAAAATTGATTAGCCTTGTTCAAATAACTGAATTTTTAATTTCAAACAATTAACGACAAAAATATTTTATAAATTATTATGAAATAAATGTTAAAAATAGTTGTCATTTGAGTTTCAAAACATAAGTGAAATACTAGTTATCAAACATTAATATAAAATATTTAAGTAAACAGTTGTTTGGACTTTAAACTGTAGTTAACTAATAGCACAGAATAACTGATAGCACAGAATAAATTGCTTTACTACGCACTAAAACTTAGAAAAATTCATTAAATTAAGTTGAAGTCAAACAGAATTTTAGTGCATTTCAGTGACTCTTATCTGAAATATGGTTTAACTTTAATTGATATCTTTCTTCGCTATAGAAATGTGAGAATCAGATATCAAATAAAAAAGGGTTTCATATGATTTCCTTAAAAACTGAAACCAATTAAATGACTCATTAATGGTTAGCAAACATTTCTTGTAATCATTTGGTGTTTAAAACATTTGTATAAATATATATTGAAAATAAAATCTCTTTGAATTACAACTACTGTTGAGTTTGTGCTCAGTATTTGTCAATTCTTTGGCTCAAATTATTTATATTTTCTCTGATAATATAAAGTGTTTGAAATAAAAGTTTAGATAAAACTTTTTCTGATATCATTTGATTTCATATGAAATTCATTAAATGATTGGTTAATCACAAAACAAAGTCATAACAAAGGAGTTTTGACTCGAATATATAAACGAGTCTATAATACGGAACCTGTGAGTTGTTACCAACCAAAGTTTGGTATCAATGCAATAGTTATTTGTCTTTACTCATTCTTTGTCCATTTTATTCTGAGTCAATTAAATGTATAAATAATTGTCTCTTAAATAATGGCTGAAAAAATAAGGTATTTAAAATTTATTTTTGAAGTATCAAGGTTAATTTGTCTCTTTTTATAGAATTAAGGACTGGAAAATGTCCAAGGTCAATAATGGACATCCGGTCAATATTATTGAAATAATGACAGTTAGAGGACAGTCACGAAAGTCAAAGTATTCTCTGAAAATAAATGAATTGACGAAACTCTTGGAACCGATAATGAATATGGAAGTAGTGGTGATCGCAGTGGTCGGAACATCGAGAAGAGGGAAGTCATTCCTTCTTAACTATATGTGGCGTTTCCTCGCAGACTATAAGAACATCAATGGATGGATGGGTGACGGAAAGGAGCCTCTTAAGGGTGAGCTCAACATTAATTATTTTATATATTTTTAAATTATTGTATTTATAAGTTATATTCTAAAGTGTGAGTTCACCCAAACTAGACTTGAGCTGAAAGTTCAACACTTTGTTTTTAATTTTGTTCATGAACAATTATTTATTGTTTATCTTGTATTTATAATCTTTGAATATTCCTTTATATAATAATAATCCTTTTTTAACCTTGGCAATCAATATAGGAAAATTCATATCATATATAGGTATAAACTTTATTTGAAGTAATATTTTAATACTTATTAAATAACCTCTGAGATGGATAAACACCCCGATCTCAGAAAGGGTTACAAGGTAGGATATTTCGGTCTCGAGCCTTAGGGGTTGCTCATGGAGGTATGTTTAGAAAATACAATAAATGAGTAAAAACGTAGCTTTGCGTTACTTTTAGTTAATTTAATAAATAATAGATTAGTTTTGATTAGACTTAAAAAAATTTGTTTTATGTAATATTTTTAGTTTTTTAGCCATTTTTTTGAGTTTTTCAAACAAATTTTGATAAAATACTTCAATAATGAGTTATTTTTGGCGATTGTCATGACTTTAATGATAGAATATACTAACAAAAGTAATTACTAATTATTTTATGAATATTTTGTTAAAAGTTGATATTTTATCAAAAAATCAAAATAAGAGTCGGGTTTCACCCCTCTTCAAATGAGGGGGACCTTCGGGACTTTTAGATCAGGGAGAGGGTATTTTGACAATTTTACTGTCTTAGGCGTGGTTTCAATTCCGAATACTCCCTTTTAGCCAACCCAGATTATATTCAATATAAAAACTACGCATGAAAACAAGCAAGGTATAATATTTTTAATTATTAATAGATTTATTATTTAAATTATAGAAATAGATTAAAATATTATCTAAATATGATTTTTTAGGCTATAAATTATAATTAATTGTTTATATATATAATTTATATTCAATGAAAATATAGGGTTTGGATGGAAGTCTTCTGATGATCCCCAGACTTTTGGGGTATGGCTTTCAAAACCTTTTATAGTAAAGCAGTCAAATGGCAAAGAAATAGCCGTCCTTTTGATGGACACTCAGGGGTTGTTCGACGACTCCTTTGATGAGAGGGACTGGTCTACGATTGTGGGCATCAGTCTATTGGTCTCTTCATGTCTTATCGTTAATGTCTTCACTGATATTTCTGAAGACATTTTATCAACTCTTAATTCATATATAGATTATGGTCTGAGAGCTGCTGAAAACAACACAGAAAACAAAGAGAGTATTCCCTTTCAAACTCTGGTATTTATTCTATGAGTAAATAAATTTTAACGAATTTGACTGATATTTATATTAATTTAAAAGTTATTTTTGGTTCGGGACTGGAATACACCCAATAAATACAAGTTTGGAATAAGTGGTGGAAAGCAATACCTCGAAAAGAAATTAATAGTTTCTGAGAGACAATCGTCTGCAGCACAGAATGTCCGTAAAAATATGGATAAGTGTTTCAAAGACATCCAATGCTTTCTTATGCCTCCATTTGGCGAAGCGATGGAAAACCCAAACTTTGACGGCTCTTATGACCAGTTGAGGGACAGATTCCGGGAAAAACTCAAAGAATTCATATCAACGCTATTAAATCCTGAAGAGTTAGTGCCCAAAATAATTGACGGCACACCCATTACTGGTAGTGAACTCTGCCAACAGTTCAAGTCCTTCGTTGAAGTTTTTAATAGGGAAGAAATGCCTGAAAGTCAGCACATAATCGAAGCAAAGGCCAAACTCTCCGATAATATTATTATCCGAAAACTAAAGGTTTGTTGAAAATAATGATCTTGGTTAATTTGTTTTGTTGTTTAAGGACATTCATATGAATAATTTGAGAGCTTTCATTGAAACAAAACCTTTTGTCACAAGAATTGAATTGAAAGCACAGAATGAAGTCTATAAAACTGAAACTATTGAAGACTTTGAGGGCTCAATGAAGTCAAACAACACTAAACTCGTCGACGAATTAACCGATTATTTGAAGAAAAATTATGAAACAATTTATAAAACAAATGAAGAAAAAAGAGAGGAATTCATGGAAAACAAACGCGACTTATGTCTCACACTTTTCAATGAAACTCTTGTGGATCAGTTCAAAGATAATAGTTTTGTAGATCTCGAAGAGATGGAAGAAATGTTCAAAAGTTTAGAGAAAACAGTTATCGATTCATATAAACAATGCTTTGGAGGCGAAGACGAAGAACTCTTTGAAAAGGGTTTGTTTGAGGTATGGATTCATTAATATATTATTGGAATAGTTATTCATTGTTTATATAATATTTAGTTAAATCATGTTATCTATAACTTCGAGAGGGCCTCAAGAATTGAAAACTACAAAAGGAATAAAGGATTTGATAAAACAAAAGATGAATACATCGGAAATATTGTTGACTATTATAACGAAAATATGACAAATACTTTGAATGAAAATAAATATTTGGAGAAAAAACAGTTCAAAGAATTAGAAGTTATAGTCAGGACTAAAACTGAGTCCAAATTTAAGAAAATCTATAACTTTGAGAATCAATCGGCGAATGAAAACTTTTATCTCAAAGTCGATCAGAAACTGAAGGAATCAAAAACTTTTTTCAAAGACAAGAATAACGTCAAATGTCGTGAAGTTATTGAAGAAACGGTAAAAGTTATCATGAAATCCATTGAGAGCTATAAAAAAGAAATGAATGAAAGACTTTATTTAATCAATTCTTTGGAAGACCTCGAAAAGAGTCATCAAATTGTGTTGAATAAAGTTAATGAAGAGATGCAAAACAGACTTCCATTTAAGGCCCCGTTTTTTATCACTGAATATATCGAAAAATTTAATATTGAAATCAATAAATTGTATGAAAACTATAGAACACAATTAACGGACAAAATCGATACCATTAATGAAAAGTTTTCAAATGCTCTTAAAGAAGCGATGGATAACTACATTGAAGTAAATATTTTTGTTGAATAATTGTATTATAATATTGTTTTATAGGAAATGAATGACGAATTGAGTGAAAAGGATTTACTCTCAGAAAGGGATATGAATATCATCCACAGAAAGATAAGGAGAACTGCTCTTAAGGTATATGAAAATCATTTCGAAGATAACAACGACAGAAGGAATCCTCTCTTCAGAAGCTATCAGTCAGACCTCAGAGATATGATTGACGAGGAATACGAAAAGTTTGTTAAAATGAATGAAGAAAAACAAAACTCTGAGGAAAGAGTCGTTCAAACAATACTTAATGATTCGTTCAATACTTTTAATACACAAATCAATGAATTGATTGAAACCACTCTAAATGAGGAACAGCTCTTAAATCAGTTCACATTTATTAAAGAAGAAGTCAAGAATCAAATGCTGTCTAATAATACGATTTCTAATAAACGTCTTCTAAACCAAAGTTTACCTCAATTTGATTTGGATTTATCGCGAAGTTATGACACTTTGAAAGAACAACTCAAGAATAAAAAGGCCTCAACTCTTTCAGACTATGAGAACAAATTGACAAATGCATTGGTTCAATATAAACAAGTATATTTAATTTACATTCATTTCAAATATTAATTCACTTTTTTTCAGAGAATGGATCAAATGCTCAAATATAAGGATTACGTCACCGATGAAGAGCTCTTAGAGTTCCATGAAATGACAAAAATGGATGTCGTCTCTGAACTGATCCGTTATTTAAAGCCTTTGTATGAAATCGATGTCAATGTTTATATCGAGAGTTTGAAAGGACTTATCGAAGAGGAATACAAGACTTATGATGTCATAAATGAGGCAAAACTTAATAACAGAAGAGAACAAGTCTTTAGTGACTCAAAGAAATATATCGAAGAATACGATAACAAAATGAATGAAAACTTCAATTCAATACAAACTGAAGATATGTTGAGTTCAAAACACTCTCAACTCATTCGCAAAATATTGGAAAAGTCGAGAAAATCAAAAGTTTTTAATAACGAAAAATTAATTTCTCTTCAAATATCTTATATTGAAAGTCAAGTCTCGACACTCTTTAAACAAATATTATCAGAATTTAAAGAAAAAGTTGACATTTATTCCGAAGCCTTTGAATCAATAATAAACGCATCGAAAGAATTCTATAAAAAAGTATTAAAACTAATAATTTATATAAAATTTTTTAATTCTATTTATTTATAGGGAATGGACTCACTTTTCGCAAACAATGTGTTCTATTCACTGGAAAATTTGAAAGAATATATGTCAAGAGTGAAGTCTAAGACATTAGTTCATTTTGAAGGCCATTTGAATAAGAGTGAACCCACTTTTCCTCAAATCAAGAAAAGTTACCTTGAACACCTCAAACATTACATAGAAGAGACACAATCTGTTTATATTCAGATGAATGAATTAAATAAAATGAATTTTGAGTCAACCCTTAAAGAAAGAATGAAATCGATTAAACAAAATTATGTCCAGGTATGACCTTGTTAATTATTGGATTGTTTTTTAATAATTTTCGTTTTTAGGAAATAGAAAATCTTATAAACAGCGAACGTATCTTTTCTAAGGAAAACTTCATTGAAATCAACCGAATTCAGTGCAAAGACGCCATTGAAATGTTTGACAAATACTTGAATGAAAACCCTTACAGTGAAACAGAGTCTTATTCTGAGAAGTTTAAGAAAAAGATTGAAGAGGAATACCTCAGATTAAAACAATTTTTTGACGACAAACAAACTCTTAAATTAAAGAATTTAGAGATAGATATCAAACAATTGGGAGATATGTATGCAAATGAAATTAAAGAAAATATGAAAACTATTGATTCAATGGAAGAGTTGAAAGAATGTCATCAAACAGTTAAGAAAAGATTGGTTCGAATCTTCAAAGAGACCCATCATTTCAGTGATGAGAAACAAATCATTCCTTATGTCGAAGAAATTGAGGAAATATTTGAAAATTCTTTTAATGATTTTGAGATAATTCTTGAGTTCAGACTCGAAAAATTGGAAAATCAGAGCCAAAAACTCAGACGAGACATAAGGTGTTATTATAGGGAAGAAATGAATAAATTCTTTCAAAACAATCGATACATTCATAAGAAGGTTCTCAACAAATGCCATAAATTGACGGTTAAGAACACTA
>JAQFZL010001473.1:0-10319 GCA_034695685.1 Galumna lanceata | reverse complement strand
GAAATTCTCAAATTTCACTTAAAATTTAAATCTATTTTAAAATAAAATTTAAAAAATTAATAAAATTAAGAAAAAATGTTTTTTTCTTATAAAATAAATCTAATCTTTTTTAAAATCTAAGAAAAACTTGAAAATCGATAAAATTTTTGCCGAAATCAAAGCTTTTCTGCCGTTTTCGTGACATTTGGCATTAGATTTGTGTAAAAATCATTAATTATGGGATAATTTAAAGATTAATTGAGATTTAGATTATTTGTAATGAACTCTCTCTCAACATATTTTACGAAATCATTATTTATTTGTATGTTTTAAATAAATTTCAATTAGAAAATCATTTAAAAATGTGACTAAAATATTGTTTTGAGGCTATAAAACATAATTTAATGTTATCTCAGACTCAAACTCACATGACTTCTATTTTAAAACTAAATAATTTAAAATTTAAATTAACTCTAATTTTTAAAACTAATATAACTTTAAATATAAGTTACAAAAGGAGTCAAAACTTCATATATTTTATGTCATTTCAAATATCTCAGAGCTATTCATAATTGAGATGAAAGATATGATCACTTCTTCATCAGTTTTTAGTGAACCACTTCTAATCTAATCAACATTTAATTACTTAAATGGGATCTCTTTTTATAAGTAAATAATAAATTAATTAATTAAAACATATATTTTTATAAAAATCAGAACTTATTTGCAATTAATGTTAAAAAACTCATAACTTTTAGTGAGTCATTAATCGTAACTAAAATCTGAATTAATTCAAATGGTGTTTGTATTTCAATTCAATTCATTTCATTCACAGTTCTGTTAAACTCTTTTAATTTAAGCGAAACCACAGTTTTATCTCTTATTAATCGACTAACAAATAGGAACACATTTTTAAGTAATTGAATATCAAATGTCATTAAATAATAGTATAGTTTTATAAAATTTGAGGTCAAATAAACAAAACTTTTCAAAACATGAGATAACTCTTAAGAAACTTATAAAATACTTCATTGAATTAAATCAATAAAAATTTTTAATGAAATTTCAAAAAAACAAATGAAAAGAATTTTGAAATCAAGAAATAGTGTATAAATCTATTGACTACTTGTGGACGACATATAAGTTCCCCTCTTTTTATACTCTTTGAAAATGAAGAGACCAATGATTCCGATAACCATAAAAGTGATTAAAGCAATAGTAAATACAACTATGAGGTATAACGAGATGTCCATATTGGTTGTAATTGACTCTTCGGGATCTTTCCAACCTGGGATACAATTTTTAATCCAATCTTTGATTTCTTTTGGTTCGCATATCGACCATCGAGTCATAAGAACTCTGCAGAAGTAGCGACCGGAGAACAGAACCCAAAGCTTTTCATTAATAAATGCCGACTTAATGAGCTCACCATTCATTTGAGTAAACATTTTGAGGCCTTTAAGAGGAGTGGTCACATCAAAAAGTTTGATGTGCGTCGGTTTGTCAACGCTTTCTCTAAGTGACCAAGGATGACCATTATAACCTCTAATCACAATCTCTTCAATGTTGTCGATTTTGAAGTGTTCGATGTAATACTGATAACCAGTAGTTGTATCTAAAGTGTAACCAACTCTATTATAACAGTCTTCCGAACGAACTGATCCAAACACATGATTGTCTTCGTATCTAATAATCCATTCCTCCTTTTCTGGACACTTTTGAAACAAAAATTTCAAATCACATAAAAACACAGAAATGACTCACATTTATGAGTGAAATGTTTTGCGGATTTAATTTTGTCGTATAAATCATATGAATGGGTGCTTTGATCTCCGGATTCCAGTTCTTCAGTTGTTTAGTCTCTTTGATAACAGCAGAGCCATCGTTACTTTGAATCTTTAATTTCAAGACTAAAGTTCCGGCGATTATAAACAAGATATTTGTTTTGTAGATTTGTACCATTGAGTCAATTTTGGCCGAAGAGCTGTTACACATGAGTTCCACTATTTTCCTCGATATCTTCTTCTGTTTCAATAAAAATGCCATTAATTTAAGACTCTTTTATAAAAAGTTTTGATTCAATTCTTACGTTTTCGGTATTTCCGGAAGAAAAGCATAACATCCATACGATTATTAAGAAATTATATTTGAATGAAGACATTCTTGTTTTAAGTCAATCCAATTGAACACTTCGTTTGATTTGTTTTAATTCTAATCAACAGATTTAGTGTTTAAAAGGCTTATGATTTAAATTTTAAATAATGCGCTTAATTTTTGGCGCTTTTTATTGTTATAACGACTGCGCGTTTGAATTCATTGAGCTTTGGTTTGAGTCACGTGAGAGTCAACCGAATCACTCGAAAACAATGACTCAATCGACTAAAAACCGATGGATTTTCGGCTTAAACCGACTTCAAAGCACTCCTTCAAAAAGGGATGGCATCGGAGCTCATGAGGAGCTCTTCTTCAGACAAAAGGGTACTTCACTTATCAGAGAAATGGCAAAAGAACTCAAACTGTGAGTACAGTCATTGACTGGTCCTTCAAAACACGTGTTTTTAAATTTTTAAATTTGATTTTTTAATTAAATTAATTATGATTTGTTTGTGGTAACAGTCGTACCATTTGTATGAACACCGCTTTCGTGTATTTCCACCGATTCTTCGCTTTGCGTTCATTCAAACGATTTGATGTAAACGTAAGTCATTTTTTAATCATTTATTTTGCGTTTCATTCGTTTCTTAAATTTATTATAATTTATGTCTTTTTTATATTAATTTTTTCATTTTATTCGTTAATTCAATTTTAATCTGTTTTTAATTTTATGCCTAAAAACTAATATTTTTAATTAATTTCAAAAATCAATTGAATGACTCATCAATTGTTTTGTCATTTAATTCATTATTTCAACGCTTATCAGTAATAATATCTTTTTTTTTGTATAATTACAGCGAATGTCTGTCTGTTCGCTGTTTTTAGCGGCAAAATTTGAAGAACAGCACATTTTTAAGGATCATATCATAAAATTGTCATTTCATTGCCAACAAATACCCATAACTGAAGAGGTATTGATTGACACAAAATAGGAATTATTGTTTGATTGTTAACTAATCGGTTGTTTAAACTGAAGTTATATAAGAAAGAGTGCGAAAAACTGGTGGAAAACGAAAACGAAATGCTCTTAACTTTTGGTTTTGACCTTTCGGTCACTCACTTTCAAACTGTGATCTGCACCGCCTCTGATCCAAATGTGATATCTGTTGACATCCAAAGGAATGCCTATTTAATAGCAACAGAACTGCTAAGGCTGACCACCATTTGTCTGGAGTTTTCCCCCACATTTGGTGCCTGTATTTGCATTTATCTGTCCTCAACTCTTCTCGATCTTCCGGTAAATCATAAGATGTGTTGACCCAACTTTTCTAAAAGTTATTTTTAGTTGTCTTCAAGCAATTGGTTTCAATCAATAGATCCAAAGGCAAAGCTTTCGGATATCGAGAGTTCAGCTCAAAAATTTAAATCATATGTAAATCTATCCTCACTTTTAGTCGAAAAGAAACGAAAAGAAATGTCGTGCAGTCCTGACAGCGCCTATTCGAGTGGTTCGGGAAACTCCCCCATCTTTGATGATCGGCCGGTAATTCAGAAACAGATTTTAATTGATTTATTCAATTATTTCATTGTTTTTGTTATTTTTCGGCGGAACAGAAATCAAATGTCAATTCTTCAGATAATATCAAATCTAATAAAAGATCTAATTATTCTTTCGGTCCAAACGTTGCAAACCATAAGCGGATTAAAACTCAATCAAACACTTCAACCATTAATTTAAAATCTAAGACAAATTCATTGACAAATTCCTCAAAAACCAAAGTATTGCCCAACAAATCTGTTGTCAAAACAGAGGCTAAAGACTCTAAACATTTGACTCAAAATAATTGCCGAAAAGTAGTCAAAACTAACGGCGAAATCATGAGAGTAGTGCCGCCCAACTCTTATGGGAAAGCCGTCCAAATGAATAGTTCCTCAACAGTCAGACAAAATACTCAAACAAATGAAGTCAACGGCAATACCATACAAATCAACAAAAAACTCAAAAATATTAACTTTAAGATCACTTTTTCGACTGACAACGAGTCTATGAAACAGAATAACAATAAAAGAATAGTTGAATCAATAGTCCAAAACTCAAAACAGATTTTCAAAGTCGAGAGTTGAATGAATTAGTAAATTGTGACTAAATTATGATTAAATCATTTAAAGTTTTAGCCGATCAGCGAATTAATCCTTTAGTTCTCAAATAAAGGGTTAATAAATTTGATTCATTTTAATAAATCTATTGACTTGTTTTCCTTTAGTGGACCTCTCCTTTCAATTAATGTTTTCAGAGCTTTTCATTTATAAATCACTGAAAAATTAGTTTTTGTGATAAAATTGTTTTAATAATTGTTTGCATACTTTGTATATTAAATTTCATTAATAATTGCAATAATTTTCTAAAATTCAATAATAAATAATGTTTTGTAATAAATGAATGAATTTTCACAAAATGCTTCACTTAATGTTATTTTGCATTGCCTTCGCTCTCCATAATTGACATAAGAGTCGAGCCGTGATTCTTCGCGAACGGGCTGTTTGAACATCACTGACTGCCAGAAGGAATTCCATTGTCATGGATTCGGGCATTGTTTTGATGAGACACGCGATTAAATTCATTGGCATAAACTGTAATATTTTATGTGAGTCTTCTTTAACACAGAGAACCAATTGTTCCAAAAAGAGTATCGGAATTAAAGTCCTGTGACTTATAGAGGAGTCGGCGGCGATGAGAGTCAATAAACGAAGTAAATCGACGATAGCTTTAAAAATGGGTTCGTTTAGGATTTGGAGGCGACTCTTCTGGTCGTTATCAGCGGTCGGCCGTTCGAACGAAAACGGAGTGTTCTCTAACAGATCGGACTCATTCTCTGTTCGCATTGTTTTGGGCGGTCGTATTGAACTCGAATTAGTCTTAAAATCAATATCCATGGCTTCACATTCATAAGACATATCCTCATAGTAATGTCGTTTTCTGCCCAACCGTTTTGGTTGACGTGATTTGCGTCCGGACTCTACTTCAGACAACGCGTCATAAATTGTCATAACTGTCAGTCTTATTATTGCCGATGCTTTGGGCTCTGAAAGGAATTCCTGTTTTCTTTCATTTAGTAAATAACTGGGAATAATATCAGTGATGAGTGCGAGAGCGCACTGTTCGATATCCATATGAAAGAGACCGAACACTAAATCGATAGCTCTGTTCAGATCAGACGAATTGTCGAATTTGAGGACTTGTCTGATAAGAGTATCTGTGAACCATTGCGGGCCTCCAATACATAGAAGAGTATCCATATTATAGATAGTTTTAAGGTCGAGCCACGAACGCTCGTGAGCTCCAATAAAACTGGTTTCCATCAGTTCCCAAAGGGGTGTCTTAACAGTCAATCCATTAGAAAAAGTAGAAATCGTTGACTTATTTTTGGAGAGTTGTCGCGGATGTAAATCATTAAACATTTTCTTAATAATGTTCGCCATTAGAGTTGATCTCTCCTTATAGTAAGTGTCGCCCATATCAGAGTTAGAGTTGCCCTCATTAGCGAGAGGTGTAGTGAACTGTTGTAACATATTCATTGGTTTGAGCCGTTCCTTATGATGAAGAATGTTTATGTAAGAGCAAAGCCACGCACTTATCACTACTGGAAGTGAACACATTTTGCTCTTAACGTTATCGAGAATCACTTTAACGTTGTCCGTCGAAATGTCATCGTATTCCCACGCAATCAGTATCTCTTTGATGGCTTGCGGGGCATTAAAGCACACCTTTTGGAGAGAATATAGTTTTAGATTATTTTCAATAAAAGACAATAAGTACAGACTTCATGCCATTTGACAAGACTTGTGCGAAACTCTCCTTCAGGGGAAGTGAATTGAGACAAAAGTAGATCAGCTTTTTGTGGGTCGCAGTGAGCGAGCAGTGCGTTCGGACACTTATAGCGCCCGCCTTCTGTCAGGTTCTGTTGACACCACGTCGAGAAAAATGAGTCTTTTGTCTCCGCATTCATTGTTATGATATCTGTGCCGTAATGTTGTCCTATTGTGCACAGAATCAAAAATGTTATGTCAAAAAGGAGGGCTCGTGTATGAGCGGCGCGACCCCCTTCTCCAGTCGCCTGTTTGTTGAATTCGTTGAATTCAATTAATTTTGTAGTAAAACTTAAGAGTTTTCCAGTGGCGGCCGCCGCGCACAGAATCAATTCAAAGCTTTTCTGCATATGACATAAGACACCGAACAACGCCTCTTGATTTTTACTATAATCCGAATCCAATGTCTTCAAAATACTGGTCACAGTTGGCTCTGCTCTTAAAATAAGAAGAGGACCCGTTTGTCCTGTAGACGACTGTTGATCAGTGCGCGGAAGGTTTCGATATGATTGGGTCTCACTCTTGCGTTTAGCCATTATTTTTTCAACTTTTGTTGAAGTGATGAGATCTGCTTTACATAATTCATTTAAAAGACACTGAAGACAATCGCAGTTCGATTTGCTATCAGTCAAGTCGAGAAGCGGTGAATAAGTCAAGAGTTTCTCTAAACCCAATTCTAATTCATTGGACTCATTCGATGTCTTAAAACCAGATTTTTGTGAATCTAATGAATTGAGTTTTGAGAACAATTGTGGGATTTTCAGGAAAAGGAAAGCCGCCCATGAATTTAGATATGAGTTATGTTTGGGATCTTCAATGGAACCGCTGGCGTCGACCAAACCTACTAAACACGAACGGATTATCTCACAGTAGAGGTCAGACATTGGAATGTCATTGAATTTGGCGATCATTAAGACCTGCGAAACGCAGACCTGAATATCTGAGGCCGGGTTTAAAACGGCGTCGAATGCTATGATTGTATTCAAAGAGGCGTAAGTCGTGGGTTTCGGTGACTTATAGTCTGAAGATGTGGTCAATTGTTTGGATGCAATTATGGCTGAATTAATTTCTAGTCTTTCAACTGTTTGTTTAAAACTTGTTATGCCGTCCATTGGCTGACAATTAAGAAATCAATTAAAATAAAATAGTAATCAAAGAGTGAAATACCTCTCGATTTGGAAAAAGATTGTAAGCCATCGATAGTTTGCTCTCATTTTCGGATTGAATTTTCATGAATTGATTGAATGTCTGAATGTCTTCAAGTTTTCCGACATAAAGAAGTGCTTTCAGATAAGCAGACGATGAGATAAAAGACAGAAATTCTGTCGACTTTTCAATTATTGATTGAAAAAGAGAAGTGTCTGAAGAGTGCAAAGACTGGAAGTTCTGCTGATTTTGTCCTGAATTTGAGGGTTGTTTAGATTCTTGAAGTTTTATGAGTGACTGATTCAGAGCGATGTGAAGCCATAACACTAAAGACATGACAGCTTTGCACAGACCAATACATTCCTCTTCATTTCCCGGACACGAAATCTTGTCCTTATATTTAAGGATAAATTCTAGCAAAAAGTGAATGCATTGCGGTTTAGACCAGTCCTGATATTTGGCCACCGATGACAACACTGACCCATACGACACAATTTGGGAACTAATACTATGATTCAGATAAGACATAAACAGATGGTTAGGTGTCGGACCGATGAGCGCCTGTTCTAGAATACAATCGGCCAAATCATAGACATCGCCCGACACTCCTCGAGGAAGAACTCGTTTAATGTTAATTCCCCACAAGACTTCTGTCCACCGCTCTCTCCATCCTTTCAGAAGCAAAGATTTAATGAGTGATGTCTTTGATGTCAACAATTGTTCCATAATTTATATTAAAGTTAAGACTCGTTTCTATGTCTTTGGATGCGATGAAAAGTTAAATGTCAAACAATAGTCAGAATTAAGTAGTTTTGAGACGTTTTCACACAAATTGTTTCATAATTTCAACGTATTTTTGTAACAAAAAAAGGATCTGAAACTCACTTTAAAGACAACGTAATTATTATTTGAACCAAAATAAGTAAAGATTTCCTTTTCCTTTAAAACATTGAAAGACACGCGAAATACAACTAAAGTGATGTCAGAATCGACCAAAAAGAAGGCGACAAAAGCTCCGCCGACGGCCCCAACCGCTGCCGAACCCGTCAAAAAGGTGAAGAAATCATGTCGTAGGGGAAAGTTTAATACCGCCACTCCCGGGAGGTATGTCTTCACTTTCTTTTTGGTGTTTGATATCTATTTTGTGATCTTTTTTCAAGACTTTACGTGAAGGCCGTCTTCACGGGTTATAAGCGATCACTACGTAATCAAAGAGAAAATACGGCTCTTTTGCGGTTAGAAGGGGTTAACAAAAGAGTTGAAACGGACTTCTATTTGGGAAAACGAGTCGCTTATGTCTACAAAGCGAAGACGTAATGATTATCTTTTAATGGTTTCCATTTTCATCTAATTTTGTTATTCTTATGTCCAGCAAAAGTCGAATTCCCCGAAGAGAAGGAAAGACGAGTAAATTGCGGGTAATTTGGGGAAAAGTGACGCGACCTCACGGAAACTCTGGTGCCGTTAGGGCTAAATTCGCCAAAAATATGCCTTCCGTTGCCATCGGGAGAAGAGTCAGAGTTATGTTATATCCGTCGCGAATCTAAACAATTCTTTCTGTCATTCAATCGATTTTTGGTTTAATTGAAATAAAACTAATTATAAAACAAATAATTGATAAACTCTTTGATTAAAAATTTGATAAACTCTTCACACAATTCATGGTTTCGTCAATAAATAAACTTTTGGATTATAAGACCGGATGTCTTAAAGTGTCTAAAGCGGTGTCTCTGTGTAACAAGAAGTGGGCCTGAATTCTGGCCATTGATATCGGGTTTGGGTCAGACCTGACGTGTGCTAAAAATTTTTCTGTTAATTCACTGTCTTTAGGATAAAACCTATTGAATGCGCGTCTGATTTGGTTATCACTTGTGTTATCTATAAGAACTTTGAGGTCAACCCTTCCGGGACGGGTCAGTGCAGTGTCTAAAACTTCGATGTGATTAGTTGTCATCATAACAATACGGGCATCACTACTGACCACTCCATCCAAAGCATTCAAAAGTCCAGAATATGTAACGCGAGTCAAACCTTCATATCTTTTCAAATTTAAAGCGTCAGGACTTTGAGAAATGACCGCTGCGTCGATGTCTTCCAATAGAATTATGGCGTCTTTTGGGGCACTGTTTAACAAATGAGTCAGTCTGTCATCAGTTAGAGACGGGTCCGACACATTCAGCACACAAATGGAGTAATGCAAAAGTCCGGCCAATGAGAAGATTAATGATGACTTTCCAGTTCCGGGCGGACCGTAAAATAAATATCCTCTTCGGTAAGGAATTCCTCTTTCGTGATACCATTTGGAGGAAGTAATGAAATTATACAAATCGTTTGTAACAATTTCTATGATCCCATCGTCTAATATAACCGAATCGATGGGTCTTTTAGGTCGGGAGTGACCGAAAGGACGCCATTCGTGTCCAAAGGCGACATAAGTGCCCGTTTTGTCGGCGCTCTCTTTAATTGCGTCATCTTTTGCTTCTTCGAAGATATTGAAGAATATAGTCTTATCCCTTCCAAGAGTGGTGAGAGTGACCAACTCATAGGGCATTCCCGCCAACGCATCCATTTGTTCCCGTCTTCGCTCACATTTAAATATACGGCCCTTAAAACGAAAAAAATGAATTCCTGGCGCCGGTACGAAACCAAACCGGGAACTAATCCTTCCGGCCTCGTCTTCTATAAAGTTTGTATTAATGGCCACGTGTTGTGCGTGTCGTGACTGCCGTGAAATCCACGACAATACCCATTGAAAACTCTTGTCTTTACTGTTCACTTCACATGTGGTGAGAGCGTAGCGCTGAAAGCCGTGAGCGGACAGCATAAGACCCTTTCGGAGTAGTGCCAACCCTGCCGTCACTCCCACGAGACCGAAACCGGCGCCGAAATAAGGGTTCGTCTGAAGGGATGAAAACAGTTCTGCAAAACCCATTCCAAGACATGTGACTAATGTTTATGTTTTGAATGAAAAGTTTTATTAAATTTAGCGCTTAATTCAAAGTAAAAACTATAAGTTATTGAAAACAACTTATTTAACACTAATTGTTTAAAATTTCTTTGTATTTATTTTTGAAATTTTGTTAAATTAAAAACATTTAACTTAAATGGTTTAAGGATTTCTTTTTTTTTCACTACATTTACTAAGTAATAATACATTGTAGTATATGTAATTGCTTTACCCACACCCACCCTTCCCTACCTACTCTTGCTTTTGCTTATAAAGGGTTTTTGTT
>JAQFZL010001472.1:0-10321 GCA_034695685.1 Galumna lanceata | reverse complement strand
ATATCTTTATTAGATTCACCCAATAATATGAAATTAACCAAACATTGATTTCGTCAAAAATTACCCAGATATTTCCTGAATATCTGTTTAACTATTAACAATTATCTATCCTAAATTAATAATTATTAGTGTTGTGAATCTGGCAATTTCTGGTAATTGCCAGATGAAAATTTCTGGCAATTTCTGGCAATCGTAAAATCTGGAATTGCCAGATTGGCAATCCTAACATAGCGCCATCTATAATTTTGTTGAAAATTGATCAGAAATACCTAATTTCAAATTTTTTTTTAAGACAAAAATATAGATGAAATTAATTAAATAACTTCAATTTGAGCGGGTATTAATTTAAAGACACAAAGCATTAGAACACATTAAGAATTGTACAGAAATTGAGGTAATTGAATAAATTATCATGACTTTTTAAACATTTTAATAGATATTATGTATTTGGCAATATCTGGCAATTTTTGGCAATTTCTGGCAATTTTTGGCAATTTCTGGCAATTTCTGGCAATAATTTTTAGATTGCAAGATTTTCACAACACTAGTTATAACTCATTAAATAGTTTTGGGGTTATATTTTGGAAGGCGTTAGTCATCCAAAGAGTCTTTCAAATTATTCATAAATATTTGTCATACAGTCATTATCACAATAATTTGCAATCGAAATTTCTCAATTTAAACAAGGTTAATCTTGGAATTTTTTCATGAAATTCTTTTCCATATATGGAATTTCTTTAGTGGTCTTTCTAAATAATAATTTTTGTGTATGATAAATTTTAACATGTACATTTGGAATGCACTCATTATTGGAATATTATAATCATTGAATTGAAATTTTCAATTTATAATTTTCTAATATTTTATGTATGAATTTTCAGTTTTCCAAAACTGAACCATAACTCAATCAAAATAAAAGTTATTCAAAAACTGAGAAAGTTGTTTTTGTGTAATTTTATCTTCTTTTATTATCAGGAAAAAATTTGAGATAACCTTGTTCGTTTTGAAAATAATGGATGATTCCGAATGTGCATGTTAAAATTTATCCTAAACAATTAAATAAAAAATATTATTTATAAAGACCCCATTTAAAATTCCATAGTTGGAAAAAATTTCATAAAAACTCCAAGATTAACCTTGTTAAATTGAGAAATTCCGATTGCAAATGCTTGTGACAATGACTGCATATTTATCAGGTTATTACTAAATATCAATATTTATTATTGAATGAAATACAAGCTTGATTGAATAAATTAACGTAGTTTGTACAAGCTAGTTTTCATCAACTTTTCACTGTTTCTGATATACAATGTAGACATTTGTCATAACCCTTCATTTAATATAGAGAATTGATTCAACGTGATTGAACCTGATACTACGTGTAATGAAAGGGTCAAATATTTAGTGTAATAAATTATTAAAGGGTTTGATTTTATATGAACTTGGTAATGCAATTTGAGAGAATATATTTTCACTGTTCCATAACTGTTCCATAACTGTTCCAAACGCCACTTCTAAGTAATGAATACTCATTTCAATCACTAAAAATTTCTTTTATTTTAATAAAAACTTTAGATTTTAAACATTTAAAGAATTAAATTAGAATTAAAGTTAGAATTAAATTAAATTTTATTAAATCATTGAAAACAATAAAAAATATATAAAATTTCAAACAATGAAATAACGAGTGTTTCTAATGTCGAAGCTTTCAATTCATTCATTCCTTGAAAAGACCGGAAAAATATGACTTCAATTCTTTTATTTAAAAAAAAAGTTAATTTAAGTGAAAAATATTTAATACTTTTAAAGTTAAAAATAATTCGCGGGAATTATTTGATCGGTTTTGAGGTAATAATAAGTGAAGGAATTAAATAAATTATATTATTATTAAAATTAATATAAATTTCTATATAATTAATTGTTGGCATATTTTGTATAAACACTTTTTTCAGATCTTTATGTTTTACGGATTAAACTTTCAATTTTCAATAAATGAGTACTGAATATAAAATCTAGTAATCAGTCACTCGAATCACAATTTTTAAAATGAAAGACAATTTTCGATTAAAATATCGTTAAAATTAGTTTAGATTCCAATCAGTAGTCGACCAGAGAATAGAGTGAAGTCCTCTCTGAGTAATGGTCTTATTCTGATCCAAATGAAGGAAACGATTAAATAGATTGCGATATCCCTTTCCTATTGTAGCGATCAAAGAGTTTTGACAAAATGTTTTGTCTAATGACTCGTTTGAATCACTTTTAGAAATACGAGGACTCAAACACTTGAAAGGAATAATTGCTTTAACTTCTTCTTCATAGGGTCTAAACACAGTAATGGGACGCATAGTATTTGCTTCGACGATAATAATACAGCCCCACGTCGTCCCAATGTATAACTCGCAGCGCTCTTCCAAAATAGTGAGAGCAGTCAACTGACAACTTAACGCTTCAAAACAAATGAAATCACAATTTATTTCAGTTATCTTTTAAAGACTTACGATTCAAATGTTCTTCAATACTGATAGACATTAAACTTTCAGAACAGGGGGCGAGTTTGGAACAGTCCAAACGACTAAGAATACATCGCTTTGTGATATCCCACTGCCATATATTACATCCTATCGTTTAATTAAAGCCTAATTAATAAGTTTCTAAATGAATGTGATAATACCCGGATATAAATAAGTCCACACATAAGGAAATTGAGCCGTAATATAGAAGACATCATAACGATCACTGATTGGGGTTCGACTCTCAATGTCGTCGTCTTCGTCGTAATGACTAACAATATGTTGAGACTTAATCTGAGAGTGAGATAATGTGATGATAGCGATATTGCCCTCAGACTGTCCGCACCAAAGCTCACAATCCACTCCTTTTATGTCAACGTTTACAACACAGAGAAACGGTATTCCATTGTTTCCAATTTCTTTGAAACGATATTCAGTTATATCACACATCCATAGACGGCCACTACTGCTGGAAACAGCGATCTGACCCAAAGCGCTGACATAACACATACATCTGATGGCTGTGGGAGTGTTGTCCTCCAATTCTAACTCAATTCGACGGATTTGTTCGAAAGAATCGGCCGAATAAATATGAATACAAGCTTTAGAGTCTCCGAACCATATCTGGTCGTTGACGTGACATATGCTCATAACAGTAATTCCATCCAATGAAGTGATTGTGTGATAGTCTGTCCAACAAAAACCGTTGCTTGAGATGAGGTCAGTCTGTTTACCAATTCTGGAGAGAATGAATCGCAAACTTGTTTCTGATTCCTTGAAAGCATTAGCACTGAGAACAGCATAATTGTCATTAAGAGATATAACATCCAATAAATGAATGAATTCCGGCGCAGAAATTATGGAAACTATTTGACTGATTGAAGGCCTATCTTTTGGTTGTTGTGCCCAACAGAGAGTCATTAAATCAATGAAATAACTCGGATATAAGAGGTCTCTTTGGGTGAGAGCCGGGCGCCCGCCTTCGAGAATATGTTCTTTAACGCACTCATGATTTTCAAACGGCAAATGCAATGAAAGCAATTCATATAAAAACATTGCAAACGAAAAACAGTCCACTTTTTCGGTATATTCTTCCTCTCCATTGTATCGCATGATTTCCGGTGCCTTCGATTATATTTTTTTTAATACAAACAAATTTAAAATCTAATACAAACCATAAACCCTTCGGTTCCACCAAAGCCTTTAGTTCCCGTTGGAAGAGACGGACGACTGATACCATAGTCTCCTAATTTTATATCAACTTTGGGTCCGTCTGTTGAGTCTATTGGTTGGAACGGTAGAGGCATTTCCCAAACTAAAACATTCTCTGACTTTAGATCGCGATAAATGATGTGCTGTCGATGAAGATATTCCAGTGCTTTAGAAATTTGAAGAATAACTTTCTGCAAAACCAAAACATTGAAATGAGTTCCTGAGCGCCGGTAATTTTTAATTATATGATCGAGTGATCCCATCGGCGCCAACTGTAAGACCAGTGCCAATGGTTTAGTGCATAAACCGACAAACGGTGCGATATTCGGATGTTTCAGATTTAATAAAATGTTTAATTCTTGTCGTGCAGTGCAATAAGCTTTGCAAGAGTATTGCATTGGATCCCTTTCCCACTTGTTATTTCCAGCGCGAAAGGCAATGGCGTCTGACTTTCGAGCACCATATCCGGGATCTACCGGTTGTAACATTTTCATCGCCACATCTAAAACAGTATTATTTGGCATATCTTTAATACTCGCTCTGAAGACAAAACCAAAGGCTCCCCTTCCGATAAGTTTCCCAGTTCTCAAATTTTCTGCTTTTATAAGGACATGGTCTCCGAGATCAGAAAAAACAGTGTCGGGTGCTATCGATGTAATATTTAATTTTGAATGAATCGGACAAATAAGAGACTTTTGTTGATAAACAGTTAAAATACATTCTTCGACCAAAAATGAATAAATTAGTGGTTCCTCACAAATATTTCTGTCATAATTTTGACTGTTTTGTGAACTTTTCTTCAAACCGTCAATAGAAGAGACTCTACTGGAATCAAGTGATTCGCGACCCATTCCACTGTCACGTGAATCAGAAGAACCGATACTTTGTTTATTTTCAAATATTTCAATCATTTGCCACTCGATATCATCCGGTGATTTCAAATTGTTTGATACCAGTAATGAAGAACTGTTAAAATTTTTAGGGCTTTGACTAATGAGACACGAAGAACAGGGAACTAATCGGGTGACTAGAAATTTGCCTTCAGATGTGTGAACAAAACGCGTTCCTAAAGTTGGATACCAGTCTTCAAGAAGTGTGTCGATGTGGTCGACAACAATAACCAACAATTTTGCAACAAATTCTTGATTCGGTTCTATAGTATAGAATCTGGAAATGCCGTCGGAATCAGTGGTTTGAACAGCGAGACACTGATTCGGTAAATAAATTTCCAAAAGCGATGATTTGTTAATTTGAATGTCTTTCCATTGATTCTCCATTTGTGCGAAAAACTTCATATTATAGTAATCGTATGGATTGAGAGGTAAATGAGAGAAGACTTCTTTGATTCGAATAAGATAAGTGTGGAAATGCTTTAAAGCAAACCCTGTTTGCCAACAGAGCCACTCGGCTTTACTGTTAAAAAGTGAGAGTAGTATTGGGTCTGACTGTGCATTAGAAGGAATTTCAAAAAAAGACCGAATAATATCAATGATTGAGTCATCGCCTAAAATACGAGCCATAAGACGCGACCAAAAACCACTCGGAAAGTATGTCATCAAAAGAAGTCTAATTATGGAATGCGTGGGTCGAGGGATTACAGTCAAAGAACAGTGACTTTTCTTCTTAGGAATTGATTCCGACGTTTCTTTAATTGAGACCTCTATGTCGTCAACAGACAAAACGGCTGGACTTTTAGGGGCCTCGAAAAGAGATTGAGTTTGGAAACGGACTTTAAGTGCAGCAGATATTTCTTTATTTTGATAGCTCTTTCTTAGAGCCCATGCTCTGGAGCGCACCGGTATCTAATCATAATGGAAAAAATCATCGATAGAAATCAAAGTGAAAATTATAATTATATCCCATACTCTAACATCACATCCTGGAAGGCCTGCTCTTAAGTCTTCTTCACCATGAAGTAGTGATGGAATCAGAAGAGTACGACTATCCCACGTGACCGCCACTTCAAATTTGTTTAATAAATTCAGGAGATATGTCTGAGAGTCAGTCGGCGCGCATTTCGATAACTTAAAGAGTTGTCGCAAGTCTTCGATTTTCATTAAACCTGAGGCCAAAAACAGTTATTACCGAATTGGAGAACAATTCATTTAATACCATTTCTGGCGTATGGATTAATTTCTCTTATGGTCACGACATGAGCCAACATATCGCACAGCCATTGAGGGTCGAGAAAATATAAATCTTTTAGAGTAGAGTCTTCATAATGAAGAAGAACTCCATTTTCATGAAGAAAAATAGTGGCCGAATGTAGTTCTGACATATCTCTAAAAGACATTCCAAATCTGTTCATCATTTCTCCAATGACAGCACTTTTGTATTCTTCAGATCTTAAGACCGGATCCTTTCCATTAATTCTTCTTTCGAACGCCAAATAAGAGACGACGTCTTCGAGGGCTAAATATGTAGCTGGAACCTTTTGCTCCAGTAATCTCTCCTTACTTCCGGGACATCTCAATTCGAAGACTGTGTCATATATAAGAGTACACAAAAGTTTAATATTATGTTTGGTTTTGACACTAATTTCAATGGAGTCAATAACTCGGGGGAGACCACACTTATCGGGATCGACAACATTTATAAAACGTTGTCTTATATTTTGTTGTAACTCTTCCGCATAAAACGGAGGAAAATATTCTTTAATCAAATCGGAATGAGTGCCGACTATAATAACTGGAGAATTAGGAGCTCTGGCCTGAATGTTGACCAGCCATTGGAATATACCGTCGACACCCCTCTCGCCGTCAATTATTTTCCAAACCACTAAATATAATGATCTTTTTGAGAGGAAGTATTGATGAGTTGCATAATATTCCTTTTGCCCGCCGAAGTCCCACGTCCTGAACGATACGGCACCAAAAGACGTCTGACCACGAACTCGCTTATCATAAGTCCAGTCACAGACATCGACCCCAACTGTTGAGAGGGTAACTCCGCGCGGAGTCTTCATATTAAGATTTTTATTACCCATTCTTTTACCCCAATGTTCGGGTGTTTTACGTTTGAAAGAACCCGTTCCCTCCTGTCTTAACAATTCTAGAAGAGATGTCTTTCCGATTCCCTGAACGCCAACAATCATTAACTTCATTCTCGCGTAAGGCTTTGCACTGAAAACCATTTAATGATTAATTTCTGAGCGTTAAATCAAATTTTTTTAACTCACTTTTCAAGAATAGATTTTAAATATCCGATGATATCCATTGTCTTATATTTCTTGCTTTCAATCATAGTCTTAAGCGGTTCATTGAGATTACAACCTCTTGTACTCAAATTCCATAACTTATTTAATAAACCCATTTCTGGCGGCAAATAACTGATGTCTTTATTTGACGAGAGATTCAAAACCGATAAATTAGTCAAATCGCTTATATTCAGACAAATTTCTGTAATCATATTATTGGATATATCGAGCATTGATAGGTTGGGAAACACCAGTTTATTGTACTTCAGTCCTAAAAGTAATTTTTTTAAGAAATTTCGTTTAAAAATTATTGTCAAACCTTTAATTAAATGATTATTTTCATCCAATTTTTCGAACTCATCATAATTAGTGTCTTTTTCTTCAGAACTGATGACAATATTAGTTAATTTGTTATTCGATATAATTAATGTTCTTAAGTTATCTAATCTGTTGTGTTGTTTGTGTGCACAACAAAAGTTTGTTTTTATATTTTTAAGAGAAATAGCACTCGATTTAGGACTTGAAGATTGGGATAAATCAGAATAACAGACAATTGTATCCAAATGATTGGATTTGTTTTCAGAATCGACTTTAAACCACTCAGAGATTTGGTTATGAGATAAGTCGATATGCTTTATATTAGATGGATAAGATTTGACTGAACCTAAAGACCGGAGACAATTATAACTTATATTAAGTCGACTTAAATTTGTTGCCAAACAGGAGAGCATTGAAGGAATGCGTTCGAAGCCATTGTGTGACAAATTTAATGAAAGCAATTGACAGCACTGGTGAGAGTCTGATTCGTCTTCGTTATGAGCCATAGCCACTACTTCTACGCTTTGACTCCAAAGATTTACTCGATTTAAATCTTTTTGATATAAGTTTTTAGATATTTTATCTTCAATTGATTCGTTGTCAATGTTTTGTAAATCCTTTTCACTCATCGCTAAACTCTCGATGGAACTGTCGCTCAGTTTAGTTCGTGATTTTAAACTATTTTCATGTAAAGGTGAAAGATTTGAGCTATTGTTTGGGCGAACTGGAAGATCACGTAAAAGATTTAAAGATAAATTTACTTCACGCAGTTTAGGGGACATCCAAAAGGCATATGGAAGTGATTTTAGTTTATTATTTGACAAATCTATTAATAAGAGTTTGTTTTAAAAACCAATTCATTAATAAAATAATAGAAATACCAATCATTTGTAAAGATTGCAGTTCGAAGAGATTCTTTGGAACGCTCTCCAGGCGATTGTCCTGAAGATAAAACTCTTGAAGCGATGGAAGTGACCAAACTATTAAATAGACATCAGATAAGAAGCGCTTAGTTTAAGAATGAATACAAACCATTTGTTTGATTCATTGGATTGTTTGAACTCAAAGCTGAAGAATGACTCTTGGATTTTCTCATTCGTGAAAAACCTGATTTTGAGATTTCGAGCGGAGACATCACTTCTGAATCAGTTTCTGGTAAATTCTCCAAATTATTTTGAGATAAATTAATTACAACGAGTGATGGCATTTGAAATAAACAAAATGGAACCACTTTTAAGTCATTATTAGATAAGTCGAGACGAGTTATGGCAGTTATTGCCGTCAATTGGTTTTGAATATTTAGTTTAAGTTTAATATTATGGGCGACCGAAGCGTCAATCAACCATTGCTTACGTATTTGTGTCAGACCTTTCAAAGAGTGCCAATTAATCATAACAGGAGTGGTTGGAAACATTGAACTGAATGTAACATTTCCTACAAAATAAGATTAAATTAATAAAAACTGTACATAAAATCAGAAAATTATTCTGACCAACGAATCCGACGCCACCCGAACCGAATTGAAGGGCTTTTTTATTAATTTTAAATTCTTGGTCCGGATGTGATTTAAGAGACAAGATTTTTGCCATCAAATGATTGTCACCATTACTTGAAGCTACTTTCAAAGCAAGACATTCGTCATCGCGAGCGCCGTATCTAATCAAAAGGTCTACAAGAGATGCATCTCTATTACGGACGGCTTCTTTCAAAGCAGTTGATGTCCTTTCGTCTGTATTCTGTTGCTCTTCAATATTCAAATTAATGATTAAATTAGGATTCGCTCCTCGAGAAACCAGTGCTGAAGCGATTGGATAATGCCTTCGCCGTACAGAAGCGTGAAGTGCTGTCTCGCTATTGTTATTACAATAAATATCCAAAAGAATCGGACAAATGGATAGAGTTTTGAGGTTTGAATTAGACTCAAATTCTCTTCTGTTTTTGACATAAATAGTATTTCCAGTTGAAGTGGGGCTCAATTTGTCGATTATCTTCTGAATTGTAGACTTCCTTTTGGTAGGACTAGAATTACTCGGATCACAATTAATACCACTATTGTTGAGATTATCATAATTGGAGTCATTTTTATCACAATTTGTTTCATTAATGTTTTGTTTCTCTAATCTAATGGCAGATACTTTGAAACTCAATAGGAAGTCAATTAAACGTTGATTGCCTACCAGTGCGGCCACATATAGGATAGTCTGACCGGTCACGTCCTGAGCATTTATATCAAAAGGCATATAATATTCATACTGTTTATTCTTGTCGTGGAATGACTGAAGGATTGCTTTGGGATAATCAAAGTTTAGTAACAAATCGATGATATTTAAGTGGTTATTAATGGCCGACCCGTGAATAGGTAGCCATTTCTCTACTGTCGATACGTTAACTAAATTTGGAAAATGATTTAAGAGAATCTCAACGATTTCTTTTCTGCCCAAATAAGAGGCGATATAGAGGGGCGAGTATTTAGTCACCGGATGTATGCGACCGTCCGCTCCCTTTTGAATCAAGAGTTTGACAATAGACTTGTGTCCGTCCTGACACGCTTTGAACAAAAGAGTGTTACATCCGTTGGGTGTACTGTTAACTATAAGCTCAGCATCTGATCCACATTTGTTTAGCACATCTTTGGCCTCATTTAAATTGCCTTTAGAGCAAACAGTGCTCAGAGACTCATACAGTTCGTGACGGACTCTCTCCAACTCATCTGTTGTTTAGAAAATAAAAGACTTATTATAAGAATTTAAACGAAAATTTCACGAATTGAATGAAAAATTGAAAAATTATTCGAAACGAAAACAAAAGATAATTAATTTTACTTTGAATTAAACGATTTTATTCATTGCGAAACATAATTATTAATGTTTTCAAATTTAAAATTTAAATTAACTATAAATGTCTGTAAAATGTGTTCACTTCAGCATTGATTTGAAAAATAAATGATATTATTATGTATTATATAATTGAAAATTTCTTGGAATTCAATGCTTTGTTCAAATCGACTGAAGATTTTCTATAATCTCTTTTATTATACAAAAATTCTTTTTCGTTTTAAATATAATTTTTATAACTTTAAAGACAA
>JAQFZL010001471.1:0-10322 GCA_034695685.1 Galumna lanceata | reverse complement strand
ATTAAGAAATAATAAAATTAAAAATAAATTTGAAAACAGGTTTTAAAAATTTTAAAATAATAAAAATTATTTATACTTTATTTAAATTATTGTTAAGCTTTCAATATAATAATTATTATGGTATACATTATATCTAAATATGCTAACATTGTAAGAAGTATAACCATTTAAGTGGTATATAATTAAATGAATTAAATGAATTTGGTATCAAATTAAAGTTTATATCGGTCGGAGTACCCCCACCCCAACTTCCCAATGCAGGGGCCAAAAAACAAAGTGAAAAATTCGCAAAAATTGTAAAAATTTAAAGAAATTTAAAAGAAAATTCAATATAAAGTTGTAAATAATCAACAATATATCAAAAAATTTATATTTACCCAAAATTTAAAATTTTTAGGAATACATTTTAATCTAGTTTTTAGGAAAATTCTTCTAATTTTTTCAAAGAAAAAATAACTAAAAATGTTTAATAACATTAATTATATTAATAATTAATTGAAATAACGAAATATAAGCTAAAACATTAAAAATGTATATATAAACCAATTTTTAGACTTCCCATAAAATTCGGTCTATACCCTATATCCCCTCTGCCGGGCGGCTCAGGGGAATACCTCCTTTCTCAACGAAAATCGATACCCCCTTGCCAAAAGAGGACCTTGGCCATCACTGAAAGCTTTTAATTATTAGATTCTATATCTAAAATAACAGCTGCCAAAGACCATGAATATTTAATTACAATTAATCAAAATTCACAATTAGAACTAGCAAGATTTAGGTTTTGTGGTGAATTATGAATATGATAAAAAAGAGTTAATTCCCATCAAAATAACCTTATTTTAATTATTAAAAAGATTAATTTTCATTTTTTCAGTTATTGTTACGGTTCCTAAAATTAAGTAATAAATGAGCCATTTTTTAGCCTTAAAATTATAAAATTATATCTAGAAATAACTTAACAAAATTTATTTTAATTTATTATTTTGTTTAAATTTGTTAAAAAATTGCAAATTTCATTCAAGACTTGGAAAATTCTAGCGGGCGGGAGATGCCGGCTCTGAGGTAGTTGCGCACCTACCAGGGGTTATTTTGAGATACGCCCCTGTTTATTTCACTAATCATTGTTAAAATTTTCTATCTATTTTTAAAGACTTAATTGTGAATTTCAAATAATTGTAATTAAAATATTAGCAAGTGAAATTTTGATACAAAATTTATTTAATGTAAGCTTTAATTTGAGACGAAAATCATTTAATTGTGAGAATAATATCCCTTCAATTGTATACTTCAAATAAATGAACACTTTTTCAATTATAGAACAATAAACGAAATTTTTTATCAAATGAACATTTTTAGGAAAGGAGGGCCCCCAACAGAGGGGTTTATGTTGATATTCAAGGATTTTTATATTATATCTAGATAATTATGACAAAAAAATTGATTTTAATTTCAATACTATAATTAAATATTGAAATAATTGTATTGAAAGGCGTAATACTTTGATCCAAATAATACTTTAATATTATTGTAAATATGTTTAGCAAAGATTCATATTCTATTGAAATACATAAAAAAGCGTTTCTTTAAAAAAAACCAAAAGATGTTTTTTTTGTGAGCCTTCGGTCCTTTCAATTCTAAGTGAATGTATCGCTAAGTATTATTTGAGTGAAGACTTGTTTGGATGACTTAAACACAATACAAAACTTTTATTAAATGTTTGCTTAGAATTAAATGATTTTTAAGTATAAGATATCATTAAATAAAACAAATTTTTATTAACGTTTTGTTGTAATATAATTAACATTTAATGAATAATTTAAAGAATCGACAATTTCATGAGATTTGGGACATAGAGTTCATTAGTTATGGTGAGCTCTGATCTACTGATATATAGGTATCAAATGAGAGTTGATTTAAGAGATACAATATATGAAAGGGGGGGTCGATATTCGACAACTCTGTGTTCGGCAATTTGTCTAAATGGTAATGACTCACTGATAACAAGTGCCACACATTTAAGTTAATGCCTGCGGTTTGACTTTTTTTACTCTTTCCGACAAAGAAATACTGAAATAGTATTGTGTTGTTTGCATACCTGACTAACAAACACTCGCCAATAATTTAAGGACTGAATGCATATATTGTATGAATGCTTGTAAGGGATCCGTTTTGTTTGATCTGCAAAAAGCATTTTTAACAACTGTTTGGTTTGAGAGAAGGCACTCATCCAATAAGAAACAGTGTTTGTTCAAGGAATCAATATTTAATGCCTTCAAATACGTGGTGTGTGGGCCGACACTCATCTAAACAACATTTACTCCTCCTATTGAGTTGAGAGTTGAGCCAAAATATCTCTTTCGGTCTAATATTCTCACTCATCACTCATCACATATTTGTATGAATGCCTGTCCTATAAACTAATTCATCACAATTTTATTAACACATAAACTAAAAAGTTGTTGCACTTCCTCGACACAAGTCATTCATAATATATTCTTTAAGTGACTGACCATTAATTCGATGCAAAGAATAATTAATGGTCACATCAGACAAAATCCTCTCCATTTGACGCCATTAAATGTGTCTGTTTCTCAAACTACTGATATTTGTCATACTATGAGTGGAATGTCACAAATCTCTCCCCCCATCAGTGCTCGCGAACAATCTAGAGGTGGTTCCGGTTCTTCTAATGGATCGGGTGGAGGACAGACTGCTAGGAGACCTAAATGTGCAAGGTGTCGCAATCATGGTATGATATCGTGGCTCAAAGGACACAAAAGGCACTGTCGGTTCCGAGACTGTACTTGTGCCAAATGCAATCTGATTGCAGAGCGACAAAGAATTATGGCGGCACAGGTCTGTATATTTTATATTGCTATTCATTTTCAAAATTATGTAACTCTAAAGGTGGCCCTTAAGAGACAACAGGCAGCAGAGGATGCCATTGCAATGGGTTTGCGAGCAGTGGCCACCGGAGCTCCTATGAACACATTCCTACCGCCCGGACCTATATTTGGAATACAAGTAACTGAACCCCTAATTACAGACGATTGTGAAAATCAATTGATTATTAATAAAAAGGCAAATAACAGCGAATCTGAAGATTTTGATCCGAATGACAGCGAAAGTGCCGCCGAAGACAACATCAGTTCAGATAACAATTCGAAAATTGAAAGCAGTATTGAAACCAATGGTGAGATTCATACTATTATTTGCTATTCTTTCACAAAAGGTTTAATCAAATTTAATGAATGATATTTTGCGGAGAATGAGTGCTAACGAAGTGCCAAATATAGAGAAAAATATTAGTATCAAAAGACAAACATATACTGAGTTTAGCCGATGGCGTCTCTCCATCACCTCTCTTATAATCTAATTTTCAGCAAAAGAAATGAATAAAATGTTCAGACATTGCAATCGAAACAGAATATTACTAACACTTGACCACAACATAAATATAGAACTTAGGATCTCTCCCTCTCTCTCTCACTCACTCTCTCTCTCTCTCTCTCTCTCTCTCTCTCTCGCACTCACTCACTCTCTCTCACTCTCTCTCTCTCTCTCTCTCTCTCTCTCTCTCTCTCTCTCTCTCTCACTCACTCACTCACTCTCTCCCTCCCTCTCTCTCTCTCCCTCTCTCCATCTCCATCTCTCCCTTTACATTTGCTTTATATAGAGTTAAAAAGTATTATTGTTTCAGTGAAGAGCACACAAAATATTTCACCGTTTCATCAATCAGTAGAAGATTTAAAGTCGAAAGAAAAGTCACAAAAAGTACAGAACACTCATTGTGCTGTTCCGACACCCCTTTCCAACAGATCTCCAGAACTTAGAGTTTCGCCGCGAAGTCCCGATTCAATGAGTGCTCATAATTTAGACCCAAAAGTGGGCCAAAGTTTAAAATCAATGAAAAATTCTACAAATAAAATGATTATTCGGAGACATCCGATGTCACCCCCGCCGACACCTCAACAACTCATTTCAGAATTGGGCAGTAATTCTCCCGCCGATTTCAGGCCCGGAAGATTGAGCTCTTTAGATGTTATATCCAGAATATTTCCACATCAGAAGCGTTCAGTTTTAGATTTAGTTCTTCAGGGCTGTAACGGTGATGTGGTTAAGGCTATCGAACATTTCCTATCATTGAATGACGCGATGTTTCTCCAACACAATCCTAGCGGACACTATTCATCCGTCAATGAGAGCCATCAGAGGAGGAGAGAAATTGAAGCCAATATGAGCCCTATTTTGGGTTCAATTAAATCTGCGTTCACTCCATTAAACTCTGGGATGGGATTATCCACATCTAATCCAATGTTTACATCGACACGAAGCACACCATTAGGACCGCCTCCACCCCCGATATTTCCAAATATGTTTTCCAGTTCTGGAAATTCATATCATCGGGAGTTCGGAAGTGCGCCATCAATAGCTCCATATCCTAATGCTGCGATTCATTATTTATTTCACCCTGGCAACACTTTCTCAAGTGCTTCAACCAGTTCTGTCTGTCCATCCGGTTGTAGTCAATGCACAATATCAATGGCCGGTGCGGCTAATGTTATGTTACAGAGTAGAGGAGAGAGTCCTAATTCTATGTCAGCCTTCAAAGAAGTTCGTGGAAATTCAGTTCACGAGACAGCTGTGGATCTGTCCACTGAAGCCAGTTCTTGGAGAAGTAGTCCCGCTTCCAGTAGAGGCAGTAAATGCAATGATTGACAGGACGTCTATTCAATCCTATCGTCTGATCAGTCAAAGTATTCATTCTTTTTGTAAATATTTTAAATTCATGTTTAATATAATTATTATTTTCTTTATTTAACGAAACTTTTAGTAATAAATACTTAAGTTTTTCGTTATTTCATTATTAAGAGAACTGTTATTTTGAGACAGAAGAGCATAAAAGCTACTATTCTGGTATTTTAAAGTGTGTCGGGTATTATCGCACCGATAGATATTTGTTTTGTTGTTACTTTACAAGTGATAAATGATTTGTCTTAAAGCATAAACCAGATAGAGATGAATGAGTGGGAGATAGGGATAGGGAGCCAGTGCTCAGTACCGGTTTTCAGTGGTATTCTTTAATTTTATAGTTATGAAACATTTTAATGATAACTATCTGTTTATACTCATTAGTAATGTGTAGATCATATCTAAAAGGACTTTAATATTAATAAATGTTTTGTTAAGATATAATTGCATTAAAATCGATGCAAATTATTTGAAATATTTATTGATTTGTCCTCTAAATAGTTTTTAATGTCTTATTGTATTTGTGTATCGAAACCAATAAAAGCTGATACTAAGCAAAGATAATGCTCTACACGGGTTTCCAATTTTGTCGTGAAATTGGATACAATCGACAGTCAGTGCTTATGACGAGTCAGACAAAAGTTCTACAAAATAGAGCGAAGCCTTTATTGACAGTTGTGACGATATGCCATCCGCCTGGACTTTAACAGACCCTCTTCTCTCTCTAAATCTGTGTCTTGTTTCGACTCTTAATGCTATTTACTCTTAACTCTCAGTAAATGTTGACATTTAAGGACTTACTGCTAAAATGACGACAATATGTACTAATAGATAGAATGCTGTCCTAACTATAAATATTGTGTTACATTATTTTACTTCGACTCTATCTGTGAATAAATGGTTCACACATTCATCACTAATTCACTCAATTGTCTGAAAAAGAAAATATTCAAAAAGAGGAATCACTGCAAACATATTTATGGGTAAACAAATGAAGGCTTTTGTTCTAGATTATCATCTTGCTAATATGTTAAATGTGATGAACTAATCTTTAAATTCAAGGAAAATAGTTTCTAATAATAATTGCTTTTAATAGTGATATTTATAGCGAAATAAAAGTTAAATAAAAAAATAGATATAAATAAGAGATTTTGAGATTTTGAGAGGTTATACTGTATTTGAGATTACATTGAATGCTAAAAATACTAAAGAAAAACAATGAGTTAGTCTTTGCTAAGATTTTGAAAAGTTTGAACAATTTGTTAGTATTTATTCAGACAAATGTAATGAAACATAGAAAAGATCGTTAGGTTTTAGCAAAAGCCAACAAATCAGTACTGAGAATATGTTAGGAAGGGATCCAATAAAAACATTACATAAAACTAAAAGGGATTTAAACATTTAAGAATTGAAAAGCATTTGTTAAGTGAAAATATATGGCATATGAATGACATATGTGTTTGTATCACATTTCTATTGTGAAATATAAAGGAAAATATAGACTAATGGATGCATCAAATGCTGAGACACATCAGTGTTAACGTACATCAATTCACAACATTTACACTAATATAATGCTGACAACAGATGTTTGCAAACTAAAGAAACGCTGAAAAAAGCGATGGAAAGCAATCAGATTATTAAATTGATATGGATTTCAATGTTTGTCTAAATAAAGTTTGGCTTAAAAGCAGGAAAATTCTAACAAAAATATACACACAATCACAACACATACACACTATGACTGAGAGTCATAGAGAGTGCAGTCAATATCATATATAAAGTGAGTATAACTGCCTCTAAATTCTCTCATTCATAGGGAAACAAACGCTTCGGGTTATCCGCAACACAATTCAGTTGAGTGAGTAGTGAGAGAGGGCGAGGGAGAGAGAGAGAGAGAAAGAGGGAGAAGGATAGCCTTTTGGAAGGCCTTCTAATAGAATATGGGACAGGCTGTCAGTCAAATTGACATGTGGTAACCCGTTTCCAGTCAATTAGATGCGATGCTATTACACGCCTTAACGCTCAGCGCTTAATGTGCTTTAATACTAGTGCTGCACATCTAATGAACAAATCACTGTTTGAATAAAAGTTATACTAATTTTGAGCTAAAGATTTAAATCAATATTCAAATTAGACCTTTAGTTTGTGTAACCGTTTATTCTGTTTTTAATTTTACGAGTTTTATGTTCTGTAACCACAATTACAGACATTTATTGACACAAATATAACAGAGAGTCTCATATATTGTGAGATATTCTCATACAAAGCAAATAAATATTTTATCTCAAATTAAATTATAACGCATTGAATAAACTTAATTAACTGAAACGAAGGACATTCTCCTAATATTGCAATTAGAGATGAATATTGAAATTCTGTTTGAATTAGAGATTCATTGAATTCATGCTTTACAGCAAAAGCGCATCAAAAGTAGGTATCGCTTAGAGGTGTGTTAGAAGCGGCTATACTTCACACTTGGCTCATAACAAGGGGTTCAACAGTCTTTACATCAACTCTATATAATTTTATTTGGATATATTGTACACTTAATCAAGAGCTGGATATTTGTCTATAGGAGGAACAAGAATGAAATGCCAGAAGTGCAAACTTTATTACATTCTCTGTTATGATGTGCTACATCTCTATTCTCTATTGACAACAAACCTCATAAACAGATGATTCCTATTTTGAAACATTACTATAAAAATTCTGTTCAAAAGTTATATTTATTGAATGAAATTATAAGCCTTTGCTTTAAATGTTTTCTTAACAAAATGTAAGGCATTTTTCCAACAAATAAAAAGATAAAAATTGATAAAATCAGTCGTTAGTCTACAGAATGAAGAATAAGTGAAGTGAGTATCAAAAGTAGTTCGTATCCAACAATAACACCATTCGTATGGTTAAGTCGGGGAGGATTTCCAATATAAAGTCTGCAGTAAATCAATTTAGTTGAGTCTAATGTCAACATTTGTACCGAACTGATCAACTGAGCTTTCTTTGCACACAATGAAAGCCATAATTCGATTAACAGTAGTGTAACCAAAGCTCTCACATATGGCTCACTCATAGCGTGTCATATCTTTTGGTGAAAAGAATGTGACATTAAATAACTCACAGAAAAATAGATTCAAAATATATATATAAAGAGATAAAAAAGAAAATAAAATAGAAATGAAAAAAAATGTGGAAAAAATCAGAACAAAACTAATATAAGTTACGAAATATTATGAACTGAATGGTTGAACAAATCGTGAAACAAATATTAATACAATATTGAAAAATGTGTGAAACAGCTAATAAGGAGTGACCGCAGGTTTGCCTCAAATTGAAAACAAGTCGAATAACAAACAAGGGTTGGATCGAAACCTAATTTGATATTCTTATGGAGCGAATCAATTGCTGTTCACTTTTATCGAATGCAGATTTATTAATACAATGTCTATTCGTTGGCACATCACTACTCTTTACTTCTCGGATAACGGTTTGGGTTGTGTTGGACTCAAGGGATCGCAAACGAAACTGAGTTAAACGAATCAGTGATAAAGTGAACTACATTTTGATCATAAATTTTTTACGGAATATGCGATCAAACACTTCATGAATAATAAGTGTTTAGTAGTGTTCGCCACCAATTCATTGGCTGCCGATTCCTTCTGGCGACAGACCATTCAATATTCCTCTCACTTCAACGCTTGTAATCAAATGTGGTTTCAGAAGATCTCAAACTAACTCTAACTCAACAGAAACATAACTAATCAATTCTGAGCTCATATTTTGCATAATTTTAGTTTTGGAGAAAATCAATCGCTTTTTTGATGTTATTTCTAATCGGATTTTTATACACGAATTTAAATCAAATATTTTATATGTATTCTCAACTTTAAATCATTTGTTCAATCGATAGCTCCAAACGCAGACATAACTATTCAATAAGAAATATAACCTTAAAGTTGAAGACCGAATCACAAGAAGAGAATATTTCAATACATTATTTGAATTTATTTAAATATTTCTATGATTTTTGAATAAAAAATGAAGCGATGATCAGAATAATCACTTTTGAACTCATTCTCAAGTTTTTCGATGATTTCCAACTTTTATATTTGAAAAGAATTTGTTTTACTTTTTTTTTAAATAAAGAAAAATAAAATCATTTGAAAAGTAAGCGATAGTTATATAAGTTTTTGTTCTCTTTTTTTAGATAAGAAATAATTAAATAACAAAAAATTGAAATTAAGATCTCATTTAAAAAAGTAGTGAATATCAAAATAATTATATAGGGTATGAGTCATATCGTATGATCATTGATGCAAATCTTACATGATAATATTTCATAAATAAGTCGTTAATTAAAAAATAATGGCTAGTTCTTAGAATTTATTATAGATCAAGGGTTCCAACTTTGATAGGGCTATTTTTGATGATTTGAAACTTACTAACTTGGTCTTTTTCTGTAGAAATACATTAAAATATGAGTTTGGTATGGTTCCATCATAGATGGACCACTCGATATAATACAATTTGAAAGAAAATGATAAAAATTACAAACTTTGTTCATAATATGTTCATAATAAATGTCTTGGCTTCAGGGAAGGTAAAGTTCCGAATTTTTGGTCTCGATTTCCAGGGGGTTATTTGAGGGTATTTTGAAAAGACCAAAAATCCGATAAAAAATGCCTAAAACACATTTTTTCGATGTTTTTCGATAAACAAAAATCGATGGAAAATAGGTTAGTATTAATTGAAAATTATTTGTTCAATTGATTAGAAAAAGTATCGTTTTTTAGTTTTTTTTTCAGTAAATTTAAATTTTTCAGACAAATATTTACAGCTTTTATTTTGGTTACATTTCCTAAAATTAAATAATTCCTATAAAAGTGAGCCATTTTAAGTTTGAAATGATAAAATAACTCAACCACATTACTTTAATTTATTTATTTTATAAAAATTCAAAATTTTTCACAAAATTATAACCTTGTAAATTTTTTCACAAATAATTTTTTAAAAATTCTGAATTTAATAGCTTGGAATACATGTATATTTCGTTAATTTTTCATTTTATATATTTGTATTATCTTGTTTATATTTTATACGTTATCTGTAAATTTCAATTTTTTAAAATTATCATGCTGAAATTTTTAAATTATTCTCTATTTCTATTTTTGTTAATAGTACAGACAAACCTCTAGTAAGTCAACCGCTCGGGACTAAAAAATCAGTTGACGTTATAAAGGGGTTTCCATAATAAAGGGACAGAAATCATATGATCAATGAATCGGGTCTTTGAAATCATTTGAAGTTATGGAGGGGATCCATAATAAAGGGGTTGACGTAATGGAGGTATATCTGTATTCTGTACGTAATAGCTAGTAAAAAGCTGGCCATTTTGATTCCCATTCTCTCCCGTTTCCCGTAGAAACATTCCCATTCCATCCCTATTCCCTTAAGGGAATCCCGGGCGGGAATCCCTTGAATTCCCTTGATCCCGTAATGAATGGAAAGGTTATAAAATCAGATTCAAAATATAGTTTATTTGCAATTAATATAAATCAAAATTAGATCTA
>JAQFZL010001470.1:0-10327 GCA_034695685.1 Galumna lanceata | reverse complement strand
CTCTCTCTCTCTCTCACTCACTCTCTCTCTCTCTCTCTCACTCACTCACTCCTCACTCAATCATTGACTTATTTAAACATTTGCTTAAAGAATTACTAAAAATATATGTGTAAAAGAACTTACTTATTAAGGAGTTTTTGAGTTCTGGTGGATGAGATTGTTTGATGTCATGAGTGGACACAAACCACTGCTATTTAGCGATACATTTAATCCGGAAAAGTCTGACTCTTTTGTTATTAAAAACTTGAGCCACAAATTCATTAAAGAATTCAATGTTCAAAAAATAGTAGAGTTTTGTGGTATTAGTTGTCTTCCAATTCATGTGTATTCCATTTCACACGAGAAGTGATGCCGACTGTTGTGTAGCACTGAATGCGTGCAACGGTTAAGAAGTAGTTCTACTGCGACTTCATAGTGAACTCTGTGCGCATCAACCGATCAATTTTTATTTCAATTTCATATCTAATTTCAAATATAAGAATATGTTTGTTCTTCTGTGGGCACACAAATGACCGGATCATGAGTTTCGTTTGTGAGCCACACTTTTCATATTATTTTCATTTCAATATAAATTTCATTTTAAATATATTTACATATTATTAATACAACTCATCCTTTCATATGACAGCCATTACTCTTTGATATCTTTCGTCTAAAATTATATATACCTAACGATATGAGTATGTCTATGAGTTTGAGTTTGAGTTTGAGTTTGAGTTTGAGTTTGAGTTTGAGTATGGTCTTTTTTATAAATCTTTAATGATTTTTAGATTGAAGTAAAGCAATGATAATCTAATTTATATGGAATATAAATACAAATTTCATTATTTTTTTCGATTTTAAATTGAAACATGATTAAATTTTAAAATAAAAAAGTATCTATTTCAATTTAATAGGAGAGGATTTACTTTAACAGTTATTTGAGCGACAGTTCAATTGTATCAAAATTCAAATAAATTATAATTAAGTAAACTTAGATTTAAAATGAAATTTATTAAAAAAAAAAGAATTTATTTGAAATTAGTTTTACCACTACTTGTGGTGATGTAAAGAGTGCTAAACTCGTGTGTATTTGTTTGAACACATTTGCAGAAAACAGTTTGTTATATATTTTTCAACCAAAGCCTCAAAATTGATTAATAATGAGTCGAGAATTGTTTCAGACTATTGTTTTGTTAACTTTTTTATGTCCGCTAATCAGTGAGTATTACATTATAAGTATAATGTCTTATCGTTTGTGAAATATTTGTTAAGAAACTTTGCAAACTTTGCAAGATCCAATTGGAAAGGTTACAAATAAACAAAATGCTATTTCTGAACAACAAAAACAGCTTAAAATGTTGCAAGTGCTTCTTAAACAGTTTTCTGGAGGGCTGTCCACTTCCATTTCCAAAGTCAAAGACAATAAGAATGACGAGGCAAAACTTGAACTGGACAAGCTCAAACCAACATTAGATCAAATTATGATAGTCACAAAGAACCCTGCTCTTGCAAATATTCCGGCCATCAAAGAATTTGGGCAATCCTTCACTCAATTGTCTGATGTGATGAACAAATTGACTCAGAGTTTCACCAAAAAATTTAATCAAGTGTTTGATCAGTTAAATACCGCAGCTTTTCTTTTAAATATGGCTTCAACTAAATTAGGGAAGGCCTCCCCAACACCCCTCTCCTAATTTATTCCTCTTCTCAAAATCAAATAAACTTTTTTATAATAAAATGATTAAAATCTAAATTTATGTGAGAATTGAATCAATATTTCGAATAAAATTTTATAAAATTATAAGCGTTTCGGAAACAAAGCATTAATAATAACTAATTTTTTATGAAAAGAGTATAAAATGTAATAGAGTATAGAGTATAGAGTGTCGCTATAGTTGTGTTCAAAAGTGAACAGAATATTAGTTAAAAAATCAATAATTTTGTTATTTCTCTACTAATGTTTGATGACTTGTGCGGCACCAGAAACCGGACGTGTTATCCATATTTATGATATGTTTTATTATGCATTTTATTATTTGCGGCCGTCATTCGGCACATCACATACATTGAGCACAGAATAGTTGAGAATAACGTAGTGTATCAGTAATAGAGTCATTGTCATTGTGTCACAACTTTTGAAAGAGAGTTACTGTCATCACAAGTGATGGTCTCCTAATTGACTAAAAATATTGAAAATAAATTTGATTTAATTTAATCAAATGTTTACACAAAACAACTCTTATATAAAAAATTTATTTGTTTTATAAATAATTTAATTTCAAATTATAAAATAGTTATTAATATTTAATAGTTTTAAAATCATATCTTTAAATATCTGATGATTTATATGATCCTTCGGTTCCCAACTGTTCGTCGTTTTTCGAAACATTAGCTATTCTGCGGAAAAATTAAACGAATTTATTGGTAATAATTGAGGTAATAATTGAACTATAATTTGATTTAAGTATTCCCTTCAGAGTAATCATTAGAATCGATAACTTAAATGAATTAGTAATGAACTGACTTTTTTTCGTTAAACTCTTCCCTTTGTTTGGGACTCATATTGAGAATTCCGCCCTTATTTTCGTCGTAAACGAATAAAATCATAATACAGATTATGGCCACTAATTATGGATCAAACGTTTTATCAGTTGAGAGAATTACTCATTTGTTTAGGACTTACATGAAAGCCATATCAAGAAAAATACTTCGAGAACCAAATATCCCTTACCGTCGACAATAAATCCGGCCAACAATATGATTAACCCCAAACCAAAGTTTTGTAAGGCTTGTGTTATACCATATGCTGTGCCCAATGCTCTTTCCGGCACTACCTATTGATTTCATTTTATTAAATTCTATTATAGTTTATTAATTTTATTAATAAACTAACCAAAGATATCATCGGCCATACAGTACAAGCAGTTAAAGAATAGCCAATTCCGAGTACAATTATACCAAACCAAGGGGTAAGTCTTGTTAAGGCAAATAAAGTGTGCGCTAACCAAGAGGTTAACACTGCTATTAAGACGAATATTATATTTCTGCCCAATAAACCCATAATAATGCCCAAAAAGGGGGATAAACCCATTGACATCATGTATACCATACTGTTGATTGTGTTGGCCTCCCCTGAAGTGTAGTCAAACTTTCGTTTATAGAAAGGTCTAACAGTAGACACAATATAATCAGTAATTATGAAAATATTAAGAATAGCTTACATTCCGAGTGAAACAAAAGGAAAGACTGCGGCGTAAAAGAAGACAATTATCAAAGATATGGTCCAATAATCCAATTTAAACTGTTTTAAATCCTTTAAACTGATTTTATCAGCTTGCACATCTTTTACTTTGAGAGTTTTCTCTGCCCATCGGTCTCTAAATCCAATGAGAATAGCCATAAAAAGGTCATACGCGGCAATAACTGAGGCCACCATAAAGGCTAACCCCAAACACTTATGGCTTCCTTTTCCATCGTAATAGTTTTCATTCAAGTAATCATAGAGGGGTTTCATTATAATAATACATACGGAAGCACCGGCTCGGGCTATACTGAGTTGTAGCCCAAACACTAAACTTAATTCCTTTCCTTTAAACCATTTAACTGCTCTCATGTTTGCAGTTACGGCCAGATTCTCGCCTCCGATGGCAAAAATAAAGCGACCAAGACACATCAACCAAAATTGATCGGTAAAGGCACCCAAACCCAATACAAATTGACCAGCAGTTGTAAAACAGGCAAAAATGACTGCACCCACATTTATTCCAAAAAATCGGTCGACTAAATAACCTCCGATTAGACTGAGAACACAATTCGGCCAATTGTAGAACGCATACAAAAGTGCAAATTTAGAAGTATTTATGTCCACATCTTTTATTGTTTGCTCTTGTAAAGCACCAGGTACATCGTAACAAAAATAGTTCCCTAAATTTCATAATTATTTCTTTAAAATTTTGGTCATTTTATAAAGTTTTATAAATTTTGAAATTTTCATATAAATGAAAATAATTCCTTTGAGTTAATTATAATTTAAGTTTTAGATAATCCTTTATCCTCTTCAATTATCTTGCTCAAATATTAAGGATCTCATTTACTAGATAACCGTGCATTTAATTTTGTGCAAGTTTAGACATAAATTATATTATTTGTTTTAACCTGAGATGGCCAAAGGTCTCGATCTCAAGGAGTATTTCACAATTTCCATTATGGAGATCTCTTTTCAGGGTGTATTTTGACCATTTTTCTTGTCTCAGCGGAATATTCTAAACCCCTCTATTGGCCATCTTAGGTCTTAACCAAATTTGATTAAATTAAGAATAAGATATGCCTATAATTAGATGCTATGATAACAAAGGAATCTCAATAAAATAACTTCTATTTTGTTATAGCGATGACCAAGGTTCGCCTTCGACGAGGGAGTATCATTTTTCGCTAGGAGTATTCAGGCTATACCATGAGCCCAACAGGGGTGTACTCTTTGGGGGAGGGGTACCTCGACCAAATCACAAGGGAGTATAGTCCTATACCCCCTTGGCCATCGCTGATTTTGTTATCACTTCTATATTTGTTTTTTAATCTACAGTTTTTACTAAATTTAGTGAAATATTTTCAACGATGATTTCGTATTAATTTAATACTAATTTAATGATTAGATAATATAAATTGAGAGTAATTTTGACCCCATTTTCAATAACTATTAGTAAACGCCTTAAAATAATTGGAAAATTTAAAATTTCGCAAAAAATAACTATTTATCTAAAACTCAATTATATTACTCTATTAAAAGAAAAGATATATAAATACAGAGATTTATTACTCCAAAAGTTGATTATTGTTAGACGTGATATGATATGATAGCAGAGCTTAAAACTCCTTAAATTATAGGAAATAAGGAAATAAAATAAATGTTGAGATTCTGTTTTATAATTTGTTTGATGACATTCTTAGTGCTATAAATAATCATATTTTATGCCAAAACTGAAAAAAATCTGTTAATTAGAATTACTTTATATCAGATTCTTTCGGACAAATTTATTGCAATTCTTTGAAAATATAATTCAATACTAAATATGTTTTTTATAGTTTTATATTCTATTATAATTTACTCTAAGTTTTATCAAATAGTATTGTAAAACATACCGATTCCGATAGAGCACATGAATACCATAAAGAAGTATCGATGATAATTACTAGCTGGATGACATTTACCCACATCGGAGTAATCTTCTTCCTCTTCCTCACCATTAGTTTTCTTATATTCTTCGATATTATTGTCATCCATTTTTTGGCACTTATTTGAATTGAGAGTAAATGAATAAGTGATTAGTTTTTAGTTAAAGATTTCACTAAATATTGTCGTTATGTTTATTAGAGAAGAGGTTATGCTATAACTTATGACATTTTATTATTCAAACAATGGAATCAGTTTAGGGGAGATCTGACACAAACACTATCTCATTGAATGATAAAATTGAATGCTAAGAGTATTGCTAACATTTACACTCCTATTCTTCTAATGAAACAATAAATTGTTAGATAATCTCATCAAACATTTGGACTCAAATCTTGATTAATGTTAAATCAAAGTCTAGTAATCGTTCATTCATTCAAATAGTAATAGTATTCCAAACTAAAAGTTATACCAAATTTAAATATAAAACATTTTCTTTAAAAAAAATAAATTAAAGAAGAAAACACTTTAAAAATAGTATTAAAGTAGTGGTATAGGGCTATACCATAGGGTTGTGCCAAAGGGCTATAGTATAGCCGCTATACCATAAAATCACTACTATTTTGAACGGAAATTGTCGAAAGAATTGGGAAAAACTAATATCAAAGTAAATATTGATCTGTAAATTGATGTCAGAATTGGCTATAATTGTATTTTAGATTCCAGACTAAACATATAAATAACACATTTTTAATGCCATTTCTTATCCAAAAAACATTTAGAAAATTGAATTCTGAAAAATATATGTTATTTATATTATTTATTAGGAAAACAAATTGATTTTTTGCAAAACTTCTTCAAAATTTATTCACATAAATATCTATTTACAACATTTTTTGTTGTTCTCATCTGAAATGATATTACAGTAATAATAATAATTAATGTTAATAATAATGATTAATAAATGACATGAAATCCTATATAATAACAACTAAACAATTAGTAAAAGAGAAGAAAAACTGAACTTTTAGTCTAATAAATGATATGAAAACGAAAGAGAAGAAAACCTGTGAAAAATTACTATACATTTATGAATACATCGATTTGATTGTGATTTCAATTGAATTGCGAACAGATTTAAATTAAACGCTTATTTTTGTTACAATTAAATGATTTTTCGTTTTTAATTTAAATAATTGGAAAACAATTAATGAAATGATCGGAAATCTCATGAAATTAAGCGAAATGTTTACAGAATTCAATGAAGTCATGGAAAGGGAGAATAAAGAGATATCACAATTGAAAAGTGGCTCAAAATATACTGTATTTTCTAATCAATTATTGGATTTGTTTTTAACCACAAATTCGTTTTAAACATTTTTTAATTTTTTTACGTATAATTACTATATTTTGTTTTGAAACAAAAAGTTTAGATTAAATCAAAAATATATTAAAATTTGACAAAAGATTTGTTTAGACTTTTTTCAAACCAACGATAGAAATGAGAAATTCTTAAAATAATTTCGCGTCAATTAATTAAAATTATATAAATTTGAAATAATTAGAAAAACAGTTATTTTTCACAACGAATACTAAAACAAAAAATTCTGTCTTAAAGTATAAGTATTTCGAGTCTTCTATTGATTTAAAACTTAAGACAAATATGTTTTGTTTACCAGAAATTATTAATTGGTTTTGAATTGTTGTTTGTGTGAAAAACCCGAAGAACAGAAATACCGAAACTGTTTTGGTTAACTGGGATGAGATGATAAGCCATTCATTAATAGATTATTGTTTATAAGTGTCGGCACTGGCGTTGATATCGGAACGAACTCTTGTTGTTGTGTCGGCCCTAAGTTCTGATAAATAGCTGGAAATGAAATATTTTGCGGATGAACTCCTGTCACATAATTGGCCGAATTCTTTATCATTGGCGGCGCACTCGAAGGAAGTGTCATTTGTGAAGGATATGCGTCGCACGCGTTCTTCAAAATCGGCGACAAAGAGTTGGAAGCGATTGCACCGTCAATCAGACCATTGAGTTGTTGCCTTTGCTCTGATGTAAGGCCTCCCAACCAATTCGTGAATCCAATTATATCGGACTGACCGCCAAAATCACTCATTTGTGCGCCACTATTGCTGTTTCCGTTCATTCCGGCGACGGCCACTAAATTTTGTACGTCTTTGTTGACCATTGCCAGCGCCTGTTCCAGTGCTTCGGTTTCTTCGGTGGACGGGATGTCTCCATTGGGATGTTCCAAAAGGAAATCACTGAAGTCATCAGGAATTTTGTTCAATACTTCAGTGAAGTCCGCGTCAGTCGTTAATTGGGGTAAATCTGCGACAATGGAAGCCACGAGTGCCTCTTCTGTAGGCTCTAATGGAGGTGGCATCGAATGGTCCAATACTACCGGTCCCATCGGCACTACTGGAGGTTCACATGTGACAACTGGTGGCAAAAGTGATGGTAATCTCATAAGTGGTAGTTCGGGTGCCACTACCGTTGAAGCAATGGCTGCATTGGTGGTTGTTTGAGGTATGGCTGTGGTTATGTTGTGATTAACGATGTCTGTGCTTTGATTGTGATCTGATTTTTGTGCCAATAAATTAATTGTAATGTCATTAGTATCGGAGTGAGAGTGGAGGGAGTCGTCGTCAACACTACCGATACTAAGTCTATCAATACTGTCCTCAACCATAACCGATATATCCGCCCCATTGGGACCCTTTCTTCGTTTTTTGCCTCTTCTGCTGATTCTCGTCAGAGCCATTGGCTTAGATTTTTTCCTTTTCTTATTTTTTGAGTCAGTCGTCGGTGAAACAGATCTCTCTTCAACTTCTGAACCAACGATTTGATGATAACTACAGAGCGGTTCCTCATTAATGATATCGAATGTGGAGTGCGAGCATTGAGTCATTGTTTTGGCGCACTTTGCCGTACATCTGGCGAACAGCAATTGATCGACATTATAGAGGATGTGTTCAATACAATGACGAGTGAATGGAAGAGATGGTCGCCGACAACGGCTGTCATCTGAAGTATAACAACAAATGCCTTTTCTTATTGAGTTCTCAGAGCGTCGATTACTCTCTGAGAGTTTATAATCCAAATAACTGTGTCTTTTCATTGGAGTTGTGTTTATTGTTTTCAGTATAGCTCGGGTTGAGTCCAGTTGTGGCGCAAAATCCTTTTTCCGAACGTCTATCAGGTCTTTAAGTAACCACTTTTGGGATATTAATTCGTTTTTCAATTCATTTGGTTCTAAATCTACAATATTTGTGGAAAGAGTGCCGAAAATTAGAGGAAACATTTCGTCGCCAACACTCGTATCGCTTTTGAGGTGACGTCTAACCAATTGATTGGTGTCATCGTCCGTCTCGTCATCACTTTCTAACCAAATGTGATAATTGAAGAGATTGTCTCCACTTTTCTTTTTGCGGGCGAACACAAACTTATCTACAGTTTTCTTGTCTTTCTTTTTTCGCTTCGGTTTCGATTTGGAAGCGCTTATATTCTTCGGATTATCATTAGATTCACTTTTATTACTCTCAGTATTGAATTCAGTTTTGATTTGATTCGAATTAAAGTTATTTAACTTAAAATTGTTTTTATGACTAGAAATGGAGGTTTCGTTCAGTGGCAGCGTTTCAGTCGTTGCCGTACACTTGTCTGAAGACTTTCTCTGAAGATTATCGTTAAGTTTTTGAATTATATTCGCAGTAACTGTATTTGAAATGCCATTCAATTTGACCGGAGGTTTAATAAATGCGTCAAAATTAGCTGACATTTCACTCTTTAGTATAAATTCTGGTTTTGTTTTAAAAGTAAAACCGTTGCCAACACTGGAAACACTTTTGATGGTCTGACAAATGCCGTTAGTCTTTGTATTCAACAAATTAATGTTAGTTCCGATTGAATGTCCGCTTAACTCCTTTTTATCTTTTCGTTCTTTTTTGGGGGCCATTCCCGCGATCTGCATATGACTGTTGCAGAAGAGTCGCTCCTCATTAGCGGGAATAGCATTCGAGCACTTTTGTTGGTTATACTTCGCCACGTGTTTGCACTGACGGAAGGGCGCCGACGGATCCTCCAGAATATGTCGGATACAAAACGCGTAGCCATTAATACGTCTTTGTTTACAGAGTTTCGTAGAGTAAGAGCACAACGGCTTGTTGTCGATCGGAGAGAAGTGGATATGGGATCCCTCGAACAGACCGTTCGTCCGGTTAACCACAAAATGCTTATTCTTTGCGTTTGAACTGTCCTTCCGGTTGTTGTTTGTCATATGAGTCGGAGTTTTGGATGTCGTTGTTATGGACAGTGAAGGCGAGGATATGACTAAAGATGTTATGTTTGTGGACTGTGGTTGAGCTCCGAGTGCTTTGGGAAGCGCTGGAAGTGCTGCTGAAGTAGTGGTCGTTTGAGTTGTTTGTGTGGTTTGACATATCAGTGGTGGACAACTGCTCAGACCAGTGTTGGACATCATCTGATCCGCTGTTGATAGCAATGATGTTAAAGAATAACTCAATCTTTGGTCACATTTGTTGGCGATATTCTTCATCCGAAGATAAATAACAATTAAAACAAAACGAATTAAGTATTGATTTTATGATTAAATGAAATAAATATTGAATTAAATTTAAATACCATTTAAAACATGTTTTGACAAAAAACCGAAACAAAACACAAATTTTAAAACGAAATCAAAGATTTTCATAAAATTTATACCAAAAAATAGTTTCGTTTCAACAAATTCTTTGATTTCTTTGAATTATTTGTCTTTAATTTAATCACAGATTCATTTAAATTGAATTTTTAATTGAAATTAATTACAAAATGATTTGTTTATAAATTTTAATTTCAATTGTTTTGTTTGTATTCAATCATAAAATGGTGTAAAACTCTTCGGCCATACTTTCAATAAATAAATAAAGGCTTTTCATTACACAAATGACGTCACTCTCACTCTTTGTGACCCTTTCCTCAAAAAAATTTAATAAAACTTTAATAAACTTTTATTAAAGCGAATACTTTAAATTATTACCATTTTATTTATAAGAAATTAATATTGTTGTTGGCAAGGTCATATTCGTGGTAATAATAATCATGGTGAATATAGTGATAATACTACTAAATGACACAAAATTCCTTTGAGGAAAACTTGATCATTGTTT